>WBMW01001899.1:480339-511785 GCA_013396635.1 Penelope pileata | reverse complement strand
CGGCGCCCGCCCGTCCCGTCCCGTCCCGTCCCGTCCCGTGCCGCCGGTACCGGCCCTCGGGAGCCAGCAGCGCCTGGAGACGCGTCTGTCGCTGAGACCCTTCCCAACGGGCAGCCGCAGGACCTTTTGTCCCAGATCCTCCTCCTCGGGTGAGAAAAGCCGTTTTCCCCACTTATTTTCCTGTTGGTCAAAGGCACGGAATTGCCCGGTTGATTCTCTTTCCTTATCAGTGCTAAAAATGACGACCCCACAAGACCGCGTCCGGTCTTTGCTTCCCTCTGCCACGAGCCGTTGCTCAAAGTGCTTCCAGGTGAGGGGACGGGGCTCCTTCGGGGCGTCCCGCCTGCGGGGCCCTGGCAGCTGGCACTGCCGAGCTGAGGTGCGGCCGCTGTCCCCGGGACCTCTGCTGCTCCCACAGGGAGGAACCTGTGCGTGGCCACCGTCTGTGGGTGCTCTCTGCTCCCTTCTGCAGGGAGGTCAGGATTCTGTGGTGGTCAGTGCCGGGCAAGATGTGGCCGTCTCCTCCAGATTTTCTTCTCCAGATGATTAAAGATAATAAGATCTTGCAATCAGTTATTAAAAATAGCAGCTTTAGTGTCTCAGTCATTGTGTCTGAGATAACGGCAGTTGGACAAAAATATGGTTGTTTCCTAAAAGACCGCTAAGAGGAGGACCGTTAGCGTGATGCAGAATGAGTAACAAGTTGGAAACTGTTGAATGTTTTATCACCCAAATCCGTGGAATTTTGGCCGCTACCTCAAGCAAAAGCTTCAGCTTTCTTAGAGACTTTGCCTTAAAGTCATACTGGCAACACCTCAATCTGGAGAGGCTGAATTCAGGATCACCAGGAGTCTGTGGCTAGGGTTCTCTTGGTGTCTTTCCATTTTTTTCTTTCATAAAAATTTCCTTTCTTTTATACCAGCTAGAAATGTAAGAGAAGGGCAATCTCCTCAAATGGTGCTGTTGTCAGAGATGTGGGAGCCACCACTGCGGGCTGAGGTGAGCAACAGCAGCAGGACTATCTGAGGGTGTGACTCTACAACCCTTGTCATGATACATAGCACCAGGGCTGTGGTGCTGGGGAAGCCGAGGGTGTATCAGAATTTTGGGTCTAAGTAGCAATGGCTGAAGGAGCTTTGGATGTACAATACCAAAATAAGCTTAATGCTTCTGCTGCAGGCGCTGTGAGAACTTGTTGCAATGCCACACCTCGATTTCAGAAAGTCAATGGATGTAGCGTGGTGGTTCTGTCCCGAGACACCACTCAGCTGAGCTAACTGTTCCTGGGCAACTACATCAGCGGGCTCTGTGCAGTATGAAACCTGGGGTGTTTCACCTGGAAGCGTGGATCAGATGGCAGGGTTAGAAATCTTCCTCCTGTTCATAGGTACAGCTACTTTTGTGCCCTCACAGTATGTCTGCTGTGGTAGATGGGCCCCGTGAAAGCAGGGAAGAGAAAATGGAGGTCCTTTACCTTGGGATATTCAGTCCCACCTATATCCCAAACTGGAAAAAAGATAAGGAAAGTTTAGCTGGTGCTGCTGAATGTAGCATTGATTAATCCAAAAATATTTTGTAACTTGAAGTAATCAGCCTTCAGCAGCTCAGCATCTGACAGCAGCATGATTAGGAGCCAGGGCTGCCGGCACTGTGAGTGTTATTCTCAGGCACATGAGAGGGGAAAGTCTCTACACGTGCACACCGAGGCTGTAAAGGTTAGTCTCGAATTTAACCTAGATCTGGGACTTCAAGAGCTTATCTGGACCACTAGATTCCCATCAGTCCTGTATAATGTGGTTATGAGCACAGCGTCGTGTAACAGCAGCAGAGCAACAAGCTGCAAAGATCTGCTTTAGTATGTATTTTTTCACTCTTAATACTGTTCTTATGCCCGAGGGAAAAGAGATGTTTAATTTGGTACACAGTAGGGTTGTGTTTTCCAATTTGCTTACACAAAACACAAAACTCAACTTTTGAGGCTGGCATTTGCTTGTATTGAACAACAATAAAACGTAACATTACCATCAAAATCACACGGCATTGCACGAAGGCCTTTCCAGGATATTTGTCAACTTGTCTTTGGCCCCATGATCCTTCTCACAGGAGACCTGTTTGTTTTTCTCTTTTTTTGGTATTTCTTACAATCATCTAATGCTGACCTTAATGATACACACAATCGTCTAATGCTGACCTTAATGATAACAATCTGCTACTAATGTCATATTTTCACCTGGGCCTAAAATTGATTGTGAAAATCTGTATTAGAATGCTTAGGATTAGAACTCTCCAAGAAAGCATTTGAGCGTAAATAGAGGGTCTCAAGATGTGCCAAAATGGAAAAAAGAGGGATTTAGGATTTATGTAGGTTATGAAATGGCAGCTACGTCAGCATCTTGTTGCTGATAAACCGGAAGAAGTTACTAATTTTAAATCAGAGTGTTTTTCTAGATATTAATTACAACTTCATCATGTTTAGTGTGGCTAAGCTCAATATTTGCAGATAATGACTGGAAAAAGGAAAAAGGCGCAGAAATTTAAAAGTGATGAGGTGGATACATTCAGAGCTGAATAGCTTTTTCCCCTGGATAAATTTATGTTCCCTTAGCTGCGCACAAGTTTCTCAATTTAAATGAGGGAGTTCTGAGCTGGAAGGATTCATTCTCGAAAGCAACTTCTGCAAAACCCCCACGTCAGCCTTTGACATTTACGAGAATTATTTTGGTTGAGTCTTAGAGATTGAAGGTGCACTGGAATATGAAGCACTATTTTATTGTATTTTTGGCAAAATTTTAGCATGTGTACAATATGCCACAGAAAAGGAAAGTCGTCATTACATTTGAGGTCTGTTAGCTCTTGTATTTAACTGTGTCCTAAGAACAGGGTGTTACAGCGTGTTTTTTGAATCCAGTGAAATACATGCAGCTGGAGAAAGCTTTAAAAGATCTGCAATGCAAAGAAACAAAAGCCTTAGGGACTGGGAAAGGAGCAAATTTAACCCTGTTAAAAACAGAGCAATGACAACAGAAAAGAATTTTAAAAGGCACCCTGCATGCAAAATAATTGCAGCATGCCTGGGCTCCCCTTCCATCTGTGGTACTTTTACTGCCAGTTGAGCTGCCTTACGAAAGCCCTTTCACTGTGTTTAAGAGCTATTCTGGTGCTTCTGATGTAGAAGAAATAGCGAAGTACTGTGATGCTCTGCTTATGACAGAGGTCTCTTTCTGACATTGTAGTGTGTTTTTTTTTCTTAAAGAAGTAGTTGTGGGGCTTTGGATTATGAAACAATTTCCTATAGTGACAGTCTCAGAAGTCTTTGGCTCATCATACTGTTTTGGGAAAGACTAAGAGGTATTAAAGCTACTTTTGCTATGCTGGAAGACCTTTGACTTCCTTGAGTTCCTTGAGTTTGCTTGTAAGTTTGGGGATCAAACTTATGTTTATCATTTGCCCTTTATATCATTAGCCATGAGATGTTAGCTCTGAGTGGATAGCTGAAATCTTTGAGAAAAGTCTCCATTCATTCTGCTGAATTTGGAGAATGAAATATTAGATAATTATGAATCAGGCCTCAATCTGTCCTACTTTTGCACTCCTCTTGAGGCAGCACATACTTCTTTAGCCCAATATCCTGCAAGTTGACAACTCTGGGCTGTTCTTGGCTGGAGAGCCAGGATGGGATAAGTACGAGGTTTGCATGAAGGTGAGTCAGCTGTAACTCCATTTGGTCAAAGCAAAAGTTGTGACAAGATTGTAAGGATCTCACTGAAATTAGGAGTGCTGAGCAAGTAGGATTGATCTCTCTTAGTTTATTTATGCCCTTTGCATTTTCTATCCTGGAGATAAATTTATAGGAAAAGCTAATATTTCAGCTCAGTTATGCTTGTGACTTAAGGAGGTTGTACTTTACTCAGTTCAGAAACTAAGGGCTGTGGCAAGTTGCTGATTGAGCACAAGGTTACTTTCCTGGCTATTGCGTCCTTCCTCACGTCTTTCTTTATGAAACCACTCCAGTAACAGAGACAGCAGAGCAGGCACTGTGAATGTATCCTACCAGCTGCAATTCATAGTCCAGCATATTAACTTAAGCCCTTGTCTACTTCCATTTATTTTGTTATGCCAAGATATAAACTGGGGCAGCTCAGTATCAAGTTCACATCTCTATTGCATTAAGCCTTGGTAACTGAAGGGATCCAGGAGTAATGAACCAGAGACCACATTTTCTGCTCATCTGAAAATACAGAGATTTGACAGCCTGCGGATTTTCTTTTCCATTTGACTGGGTCATGTGTATTCTGCTTTTTCTTTTAAACAGAAAATTGCTTATATTTGGATGTAGTAGGCAAGCAGGGACTCTGCATTTCCACAAAGGATGAAAATCAATACAGAAACTGGTCAGTTAACAATGGAACATTCAATGTTGTGTTATATTGCCTTTTCTGGTAAGCAGTTTCATTACCAAATATGCTTCTAACTGTATTAAAACCACAGATAATTCTGAATGCAGTTTTTCAGAATTGTAACCCATAAAGGATGAATATGCATAAGTTCTGTCATTCTGTGTGGAGAAGTTCTTCAAGCCTAGACTGGGTTGTTTCCAGTATTGCTTGATCTCATGCTGATTATTACTGGATAATGACAGCGATTTTGTGGAGTGGATATTTGTTTTCAGATTACAGGATTGGCTCTTGCTCACGAGAAGATGTGTACTTAGGCTGCTACTGCTTGTCTGTTGCCGTGTTTAAAAGGCTAAGCTATGGGATGGGTGAGTTTTCATAGAATCATAGAATGAACCACAGACTCATAGAATGGTTTGGGTTGGAAGGGACCTTAAAGCCCATCCAGTTCCAACCCCTCTGCCATGGGCAGGGCTGCCACCCACCTGATCAGACTGCCCAGGAACCCAGCCAGCCTGGCCTTGAACACCTCCAGGGATGGGGCATCCACAGCTTCTGTGGGCAGCCTGTGCCAGTGCCTCACCACCTCCAGGGTAAAGAACATTCTCCTAAAATCTAACCTAAATCTTCCCTCTTTTAGTTGAAAACCATTCCCCTTTGTCCTATCACTAGCAGACTGTGTAAAAGGTCAGTCTCCAAGACTGTGTAAAAAGTAGCTCTCCTTTTGCAGAGGAGAGATCTCAACATTTTGCTGCCTCCATCCAACAATTAGTATAATTGATGTAATGAAGAGAGGCATAGGATGGTGTCACTGGCATCGATGTACCAGTTACCCTTGCAAAGACTTTTCAGTTTGCAGAATAGATGAAATAGGGCATCGGTGTGTGGCTACTTTATGGCCTTTAAAACAATTTGCTGGATTCTCATTACTTCCACTGAGGTGGTTTTTTGTACTAATAAGGATTCTAAATTTACTTGGAAAAGCAGTCCTAAAAATTAATAGGTTATTGATTTGTTGCAAAGACTGATAAAACATAACAAGATTTTATTAAACTGAAGCTGATAAAGTTATCATAAATTTGTCTAAAAATGCAGTTTGTGGCTGTCTGATGTTCTGAGGCGTAGATAAGAGCCATGGAAAGGGGCAACATGTTTTATATGAACTTCTGGGCAAAGTGTAAGAATCTCTAGCAAACATGATAAACAATAATAAAAATTCCCTAAACATTAATCCCAGATTTATTTTCTTTCAGATTCCTCCTTTCCTAAAACTGATTTTGTTCTCTCTCCCTTTTATCCCCACTTTTTGGATTTGTCTGAATTTCTGGAGGCAGTTTGGTGTTCAGTGAGCTCACTCCTTTCATCTTTCCCTTCCAGCAGCAAGCAGACCTGCTTGCCTGTGTCATCCAAGGCAAGAAGCATCCTGGCAGTGTAGAGTTATGGTTTTGTTTGTAAACACTTTACTTGATTTTTTTTTTTTTAAATTAAAATCTGCACCTTCCTTCCAAGTCCAGCTTCTAGAGTCATGTGAAAAATTCCTTTTACTTTATTCCTACATCTAATCTGAATAGTTTCAAAGTAGACTGTGAAAATGACAACTTTTAGGTGTTAAGTTAGAAGGCAAAAGCATATCTTAATTATTTTCAGATCTCCTAATAAAAAGTAAATCTACTAGTTAATTATACTAATCAATATTTGGGTTTGACAGTGCAGGATATGTCACAGCCATTGACAGTAACCCATGGCAAAGAACATTCTGTCATACGTTCATGTAATAGGAATGCTGAGATTGTGCATTAATCTATTCTTGAAGGAAAGGAAAATTATGGAACACAAGTTCAATATCCTGTCTAAATTCAAGAATTTGCTAGTAAATACATGTACATTCTGTGTGCCATTTCACAACCAGAGCTTTTGGATTTAGCTGAATTTTCCTGCTTGAAGATGCATATGTAGCATTGTTTCGAACTGAAAAAATTCTATAGCTAGCTTAGTCATGAGCTAAGTAGGATTATTTTTAAAACTGAAGACATTTTAAATTTTCTCATCAAGTGTGCTGGCAATCCTCTACTTAAAAATAAGAATGAGTAAGACAAAGAGCAGTCACACAATTGGCTTGTAGCTTGAGAAAGCAGATGCTTTTCTCTTTAGATTTACTCAGAGGTTATTCTTTTAAAATGTAAATGTTTTAGTAGTTAATAAGACTATTGTAAAAAGCAGAACAGCACCACCTGGTGCTGAGCAAAGTTGTTATGGCCCAATCTCTTTTTTGAGGTCCTTGCTGTACCAATAAGCTACTGCCTTTTGCAAACATGATTTCAGGTCAAATGATTAAGGACATTACATCATTACTTTCTCCATTATTTATGCTTCCTGGCCCTTTTTTCTCACAGGCACTTTTTTCTAAATCTTTATCTGTTATTTACCAGTGTTTAAGGACTTATTAAAAAGTTCCTCTTGTAGCTTCAACATTCTAGACATGTGTGAGAAGTTACCGATTAGAATCTTATTTCCAGTCTTTTCTTTATCTGGTGTATATATGAGGAAGGTGAACTAAAAGTGAACGTCACCACTCTTTTCTTTTGTTTTCAATTATTTCTGGGCTTCCTCGGAGTCCTTGGAAGTAAAAGCGTAACTGAGGTTAAGACCTGCATCCTGAAAGGACTTCAGATTCCTGAACACTGTCAAAATCAATGGGAAGCTAAGTGCCTGAGGATGTATCCCTAAGAATTCAATTAAGGATTCAATTTCTAGCCATTATATATTTATTTTTTCCAAATAAGAGAATTAAAGATAGTATCTAGGGGCTTTTTTTAAAGTCACTCATTTCCAGCTTGTTATTTATACAGTCCTCAATTACCTTGCCCATAAGAAGTATAAAAACCCCTTTGTATGTGACAGCCCAGCAGAAACCCTGAATTTCAGCTATGTCTTCTAGCTACCTAGAATCATAGCTTAGGTTTCAGTCTCCAACTGTGCTGCCACTGCTAAGACTTTCTGATTCTGCAGATTGCACAAATAATGAAAGGAAACCAACAACTCACCATTAAAATTGAAAACAAACTCTTTCCCACAAAGTTCAGCTGCATCTTTCCTAACCTGCCTTGGCTTTAAACAGTAAATAAACCCACTTGGGAAAAACACTGAGCCTAATTTTCTTCCTGCTGAAGCTATTGGATGACAAACTGCCATAAAATTGTACGTAGCGGCAGAAAGGTTAACTGGTTTTGACTGCTACTTACTCTGAAGACCATGAAAGAACAAGAAAGCTTTTTTCTGCTTGAAGTTTTTTTGTTTTGTTTTGTGTTGCAGTTCACCATTCCTTCCTCCTCAATGCTTGATAATAATATTATGGTCACTTTGTGCGTCACTGTTTTGATTATGTTACATTTTAAAAATGGCTGGCATATATTTTTTTGGAAAGGGAGAAAATTATTTTTATAAAACCAATATAATCTGTATTGCACAGCCCATGAAAGACGTTCGGCTTTGCCCATGACAGGGTTTTGAATGTAGCAGCCCAGCATCAGTACTCTGCTGGCCCGTGGGATGGGTAGGACCAAGGTGACAGGCTTGGTGCTGGAGCCAGGAAAGAGGGGATATGCTGGCAGGAGCAAATACCCAGGAGAGAGGCCTCATCCTGCTTGTTGCGTTTGGAGTTGTTAGTGAGGGAGATTTCTGGCACTGTGTCTGACGCCCGAATTTTCTCCTGGACTACTTCTGCACAGAATGGAGTGGTATATGTATGGAGAACTTCATGAATATGCTATCTTGTGGACCCAAGATCTTCTTTCTATGCCCTCAAACGTTTTTTTTCCCATCTGGGTGTCAGGAGGATGGGGCTGGGCTCTCCTCGGTGTTGCCCAGAGACAGGACAAGAGGCAGTGGGCGCAAACTGGAACACAGGAAGTTTCATACAAATGTGAGGAAGAACGAACTTACTGTGTGGGTGACAGAGCACTGGAACAGGATGCTCTGGAGATATTCAAGACCTGCATGGATGCTTTCCTGTGTAACTTTTTCCTTATATCTTATCTCTCTCCTCTTTTAGTTAGAGAGCCGCTATCAGATCTCCCTGGAGCCTTCTCTTCTCCAGGCTGAACAGCTCTGAAGAGCAATCCATCTCTTGATGTATTAAGGTTTTGTATATGAATTCAGACAACTGTTGAGCTTATTTTCTTCTCCTTCAGGTTAAAATACTTTCTCCTTACAGCTCATTTTCTTGGAGAGTTTGACTGAGATGCAGGAACTCCATTAGATGTAGTGAAACGCCTCTGTCAAACTGCCCGCTCTTGTTGGTGAGATAACCGTATTTTGCTAGGCTGAGGCATTCAGTTGTTTTTGTTGGTTGTTGCCACAGAAAGCTACAGAAAGCAATGTTAGGCAAGCAAAGTTCATTTCTAAATATAAGCTGTTTAACATTGTCCCCTCTCAGGTGCAAAAGCAATTTGTTGCAAGTTTCCTCAGTTGTTTTATGATTCCAGTGGAGATATTTTGTGAACAAGTTTACCAAGGCTTGTTCCTCGGGTGTATCACAAGGCAATCTTCAGGAGAGTACTGAAGAAGTAAACTGATATTTATTGATGTAATGTGAAAATCTGCGCTACACAGAGAGCTCAGGGAGTTCAGGGCTCTGCCTTTCTAGATCCTGTTCTCCCCATTTCTTTGTGCTCCATCTTCCAGTGTTTAATGGCAGCCTCCTACATCTCCACCTCTTCCCGTCAATTGCCTGCATTGTCTTATTTATTTTTTTAAAAAAAGAACACCAGATGCTACCATCTGGAGTCTGAAGTAAATTTTGGCTGAGCAAATCCTGCTTAAACTGTTTCAGTGATGTAGCCATGCACCTGTAGTAGGTGGTCAGAAATAACAGCCTGGAGAAATAGGAACTGTTCCATTGTGCAGATTATTGAAGAAGCAGCCAGCTAATGTATTTATCTCACAATCCCAAATGGCCTTCTTCCTATCCACAGACATCAAAAGCCCATCTTCCAGAGTCTTTCATTTCACCTCTGACAGCTTCTGTGAGGCAGCTGTCACTTGTTATTGCGCACATCTGTGGGGGCATCAAAACTTGAAGTGAGGAAACCAGTCTTAATATTTAATTCACAAAGACTTTATAAAAGGCTAGAAGGAAAAATCCCTACATTCAGTATTTTGGATCAGACCTTAAAATTGTAAAATTTTATTTAAATGTCCACTTACATTCAAATTGGCTGTGTCACAGCAGCAGACATTTTGGTACAGAATTAAAAATGGAATTGTTTGGGACAGTATGTTCTCTTTTACTGAGATAACGCCATTCTAATCAAACTATCATGTGTCTTTAGTTTCTTCCAGTCTCTGGAATCTCACCTATTTGTTTTCCATCTTATCAAGGAACTTTCTACTTCTTTGGTTCCTTCCATGTAACAAATGCACTTGGTCATCCTGATCCAGTGCGTAGGACCACGCAGCTGAAGGGAGACTGCGGCACTGCAGGGACAGAGCTATTTCATCCTGTGCCCAGAACCCCTGGAAGGTTCGTGCCTTGGCAGCTGGTAGCGTAACAGCTTCCTTCTCACCATGTGCCTGTAGCTACAAGCATACACCCATCATTTTCCTCATGCAGGCATATGCTGAATGCATGGGTTTACCAATAAACAGGGTCTTACAGTTTGTGTTAGAAGCTGAAGGCCTGCTCCTTACTGCTTTAATTTCAAACACTGAAGTTGTCCCACAGCCTGTCTCATTTGAGGGCTGTTTTACTTCATCTTCTGTGCTTCATAATAAGGCTGCATTTACAAGGAGTTTGTTTTCAGAATCCACAGAGGGACTTAAAAATCCACATGACAGCTATGCTAACGATTTTTCACCGACTATAAATTCTAATTTGCAAGTAAGAAGCACTAGAGGGCCTTAAAACTTCTATGATAATTCCACAGTGCTCTACTTTAGCAGCAGTCTTCTCAACGGGATTAGCAAATGAAAGATTACTAACGTGATGGAAAAAGCTCTGAAGGCCACATGCGGACTGAGAAACAGCTTCTGGCATTTGAAGTAGCGGCGCAATGTTTGTTTTGGTCTGCAAGTGCCTGCAACGTGCATGATACAAACTATCATTATTGAAATTATACCTGAATTTGACAGTAAATAGAAGCAAAATGATGTTAGGTAGAGCCATTTGAATGTGGAATGGTATAACCTGGATCTGGACAGCTGATAGGATGGTATATTCCGGTCCCTCTCTGGTCTGAGAAATGATTCACTTTTTGTTCCCCATGCATTGTAAGAATTCCATTCAAACCTTAACAAGTTTACTGATAATTTCACTAGCATCTGTTTTAAGCGAGTTCTGAAGTGTGTGCTCATCATAAAGAGAGAAGGAAACTAAAGACAGCGAGTATACGCAAAGGAGGGATTTCAGAAGCAGTTTGGAATTCATTTGTCTGTGATAGAAGAACTTGCAAGATGGATCTTCGATTTTCCTACAAAAAATACGGGCTCTTCAAAAATTCCTGTGTCCTCCAATACATCTCATTGGTCTATCTTCCTGGAAAGAATATTGCAGAGAAAATTCCAAGGATGCAAAGAGTTTTTGAGACACAGCTGTGCACATGGTATATAACAGGAAAGTCTCTGAGAATCCTCCTCTATCCCCTTATTTCTTTTATATGTTTGTGTCTGTATATGGCAGACATCAAAAGGGTATTCTTTTGAAAAATGCAGATGCTGCCACAGTGGCAGATGGATTGATGCGAAAGGGTGGAAGAAAAAGCTGCCTCCTCTTGCTTCGCTCATTCTTTCCAGTTTTGCAAACCTGCACAGAGCTATGCACCATCACAGGCCAAGGGTCCGCCCAAAATTCTGTTGTTTATTGCTCTTTTACCTCTGAATAGCTCTTTGGTATTTCATATTCAAATTTTTTCCATGATCAAAAATGATGAAATCCGGCCTTTTTTCCCCTTAGTCACTTTGCCTATTGCTACACTCCCCAGCCCATGTAGCTCTTTTAGCATTGTCTATTGCAGCTGAACTGTTCTCAGGTGTCTTAGAGATTTGCACATTAAGAAAAAGTCATGTCTCCGAGTTTTCTTTTGGAAAAATCAGAGGAAATAAAGCATACTTTATACAAAACCAGGATACGTAACACACTGATGTCATTATCAGGAGGTATCCCTGCAGTTATGCAGAGAAGTAGAAAACCAAATCCAATGAAAGCCTCGTGTCCCATGACTTTGAAACAGCCCCAAAAAAGATGCATTGCCATTAGCAAATTACGAAATGTAGCAGATAGAAATCCTACAAAGTATGTTCTGAAATAAGAAAACAAAATGACACTTCTTTTTGGAAGGGGAATCGTCATCCATTGGCACAAAGGCTTTGAAGCAGCAATTCCAGTATAGAATCCTAGCATTAGAATCACAATATTAGATTTGCACGTAAAGTAACAGTGGCTTAAAATGTGCTTTTACATATAGAAAATAAATTGTTTGAGATTCTGAATTATGTGCCATGGACGCAATACAGATGTGGTTTTGGAAAAAGTATGTTTTGTAAGAAAAAAAAATCAAACCCAAGGGAAATCAAGTGTTTCTGTCACTGGATTAGTGTTTCAAATTCACTTTCAACATATCTGACCAAAATAAAGATAAGCAAAAAGTGAAATATAACCACTGATGGCAAGGTTATGCTACATTGTTTATTTATCTGGTAATAACAAGCATAAAGAACAATTTTTGGCAAGGGAGAACATCAAATGGACTTTTTCTTCCTGTCAAAAGCCCTAGGGCTTACAAAAATAACAGAAACCTTATTGCACCCATCATAAGCTGTCAATTAAATTTTAAGGCTTGTGGTTACACAGAAATATCTGAAGAAATTACAGAAAATCTGCAGAGGAAGCTCCCAAATGAAAGAGCTGAACTCCCGTAGTGTTCCCCAGCGGCACAGCATCAGATTTCTGTTCCCCAGTTTAGGCTGCTGTGAATAGCTTGTTTTTACTTACAGCACACTACTGGGAGTTGCTGCTGTAGTTTTCACTGGAACAATTGCACTGTGTGCTTTGGAAATGTTTCTGTTCTGAGTCTCAGATGCTGTGGATTCTGTGCTGGTAAGGTTGGGGATGTAGGTGCTGGCACACGAGCTAAAGCTCAGCACTGACGAGTTGAAAGTCACTAAATGAGAGGTCGTGAGGCACTGCTTCCATGCAGCAGTTCATAGTGTGACAGTGCTCAGCTGAAGGGGCTTCCCAAGGCGGCATGAACAGCACAGCCTTGTTAAAAGGATATTTCCTCTCAAAATAAGCCTTAAAATAGGAACCACAATAGCATAAATCCACCAGTACGGATCTGACTCTTAAAAGGTTCAGCTGAAGATGATGACAGACCTTGCATGGACATTTTTATCTCTGAGTGCTGAAGTTGCCAGTTGACAGCGCTGCATTTCTGCTCTCAGTGATGCTGGCCTGAATGCTCACTTGGTGGCAGATACTGACACCCTCCCCACAAATTCTTGTTAGAGGTCAGTTCGTAGCAGTTTAAAAGAGAATTCTTCACTTAGGTGGAAGATTGCCACATTGTACAGTTCCTTTTCACCTCTATCCTGTATTTGCTGCTTTAATCACAGTTAGCAAAGCACCAAATAAGTATTTGTGGCCAGATTCAAGAGTCATGTGCATACCCAGAACCTAGCCAAAAGGAATGAGAGTGAAGAAGCATTTCATACTGATTCTCGTTGCTGCCTCACCTTATTATAGCAGCTATGTCTTCACTAGGAAAAGATGTATGATGGGTTGAACGTCAGTAGTCAGTGTGCTTAAGGCAGATGTAATTGCAGTTTTAGATCACTAAGATGAAGCCCCATTTCCTTCACATGTGTTAAGACAGGGTTTTTAAAGGTGCAGTCTGCAAATGATGTGTACAGGTTTAACGTGCACAAAATGCCCATCTGATTGCTTGATGACATTCAGTAGGAAGAGAACCAGGATTCACCTGGGAAGCTTTTAAGAAGAGAAACCACATCAGCGTACTGCCAACCAGTAAAGCAACGCAAATGCTCCACGTTGTGGTGAAAGGGACTGCTGTGACCCATACAGTAGAGAAGGCAGATCTTTGTCTGTTAATCTGCAACAGAAAATAGACTAACCTATAATACCTGATAGCTGCTGCGCCAACCATTTTGGCTTGTCTTTGCCACGAGCTCTCTTAACCGCAAGTGGTTTATGTGGAGAAAAAATTCAGCTGTGTTACAGCAGAACACATTTTCAGTTTAAAAGAACATGCTAAAACAATACCGATGCATTCCAGAAACATCTATAAAGGCAGAACTAATGCAGCTCTGTTTTTATTAATACCCAGTTATGTCAAGATGTGTAACAGGCCTTCATGATTACAATAAATCAGTGACAAGGTGTGCAATAAAAGTCGTACTGTAGCTTAGGGTTATGTTTTCTGATTGGTAACCGATGAAGTCAGACCAGGAATTTACTGGATGCTGCTGGAAGGGCAAGGTGCAATCATATTGTTTACATTATGCACTAGTTTGCAGCTTATAGAAAACTATAATACTGCAGAACCAAAATAATTATCTGAAACATTTCAAATGTTCTGGCTTGTATTACCTGTGGTCATTCTTTTTGAAATTACTTCTAAAATAAAAGTCAGTTAGTATACAAACACCTTAGAAATTCACTGGCTGTACTGGCTCTGGCAGCTTTTATTGTATTGACAAGTACCACAGTAGTACTGTGCATGCTGTTGGGTATTTATGTGTTGAAGTAGCCCACTGTATCTTATTGGATATCAATGTTCAGGACAGAGAGGAATAACTGAAGATCTGTGAGAACAGCAGCTGGTCAATGCAATTTAAAAAAAAAAAAAAACATTTTTAAAGTTGGAGAATTGGATTCTAAGCTTTAAAGTCTGCCATGTGTCAGGAAAGAAACAAAACTTTGTATTTCTTCAGTTCCATAATAAGTAAAATGTGTAATATGTGTATGATTTTAAAGAGTAGGTCAGAAGCTGAACAGACAATAGGGCTCACAGAGGGATTTTTCTAAGTTCATTCTAAGCACTGAGGAGTGAGAGAACAAGTTCTGGTTGTTCTTTTGCCCCTCCAAAAAAACATTAAAATACCAACAGGTTACTTTTCAGTGTCCTTTGAAACGTGGATGTGTCCCAGTTACCGTTCTGTAAGGCAGCGGAGGCAGCTTGGTCAGCTCCATGGAGGGAGAGCACAAAGAATTGTCCTCTGGCTGGTGAAGGGATTCTGTGATGGTCCAGGAGTTGTCTCGGGAGGGAAACAGAGTGGGGTCTTTTCCCCAAAAGGGGCTGGCAGTAACAACAGGGTGTTAGTGACTGAAGGCTGGGAAATGCAAGCAGTACCTTTTTGCTAAAGAAGATCTTCATGTTGTGCGCTTTGAAAATATATTAGAGCAAATGTTTAAAAAGGGAACTTATTCAATAAATTGTGATAAATGATTTTTAGTTTTACAGATCACCATACCTGAGAACAGTTTCTAGTACAGCACTGAAATTTCTCTTCCTAGCATTAGGAAGCAGCCATGTGGTATTGCTGGGACCTTTCCTTGGCCATTTGTTCCTCTCTGCTTCTCCTCGATCACTTAGCAGTCGCTTAAGTAACATCAAGATGTCTCAGTCACAGAAAGCTTCGGGAGCCATTCCAGCTTTAATCAGGTACACAAACTAACCCAGCAGTAACGCACCTGGGGTGCTGTGAACATCACAAAGACAAGTCCTTCCGTGGACTTGTGCACATTAGGGCTAAAAAAATACACATGCTCAAGTCTAGGTGTGTGCAATAACAGTCTTGGGCCTTACCAACGCTTCATGTTACTACAAGGAAATGTTTTCTTTCTCCGCGAAGTTGTGTGCGTTTTGCTGGTACTGAAAAGCAGCTGCATGGAGAAACAACCTGAAATTCCAAGAGATGATTTGAGCTGGACTCAGCTGGTGGCAGGAGGGATGAGAATACAAACACAGATTTTTGTTTTCCAAATCAGTTTTTTGTTTCAGTGATTTTAAGATTGAATCAATTTTCACCAAATCACAGAAGCGCAGCTTCTGGTTGCCTCGGTGTTCTTGGAGAAGTGTTATTTCAGAGAAAGTGTGTGAGTAGATTTGCTCCAGGTTGCATTCTTTTCCTTTTCAGATTAACTGGGGACAAACTGATGCCATCAAAGTCTATACCTGTTGTTCTGTACCATCTCCTGACTCCTCCTGATGCGAGGAACAGAACAGGCTGTTTGTGGAGCCTCTTCAGCATCACATATACAAAATTCTGCCTCTTTTGTTACAGGCAGTATTCCCTTAAGAACCACTATTTTCATGTGCACAATCTTGCAGCTGCTTGAAAATCCCGAGGGAAAACGTGTGCTGCTATGTTTCTGACACTGTTTGCCTAGAAAGGGATCCACTCTCACCCAGCTAGCTAGAGAATTGGCTCAGGATTTTTCCAGCAATGCAACTATTTCAAGGCTATTGCTTTAAAGAATTAAAAACATATAGAATTTATCAGTCATTTCATTTACATATCTAAAACCTAAACTCTCTTGGAAAACTAGCTGTGTGGTGCTGAGCTGGTGTTGTACCAGGTGGTTCGCTGATGGACCACAGGGCATTCCTGCAGGCCAATAAACTGCTCAAGGAACTCCAGAGCTTACCTTTCTGTTCCTTGGCATCCACAGCTTGAGATCTAACCAACATATTTCTTTCAACACTGTTTGACCATGAGAAAACTTTTCCTAATCCCCTGAAATACATCTGTAGTGCTAAGTATGACCAGCTTGAGGATGCACATCAGTGCAGCTCCGTTTCTCTCATTCTAATTCACCCCAAGCCGTCCTGCCCAGGGCTGGGAGTTGTGCCCTGACCCTGGCTGGGAGAGCAGAGCTCAGGCTGGTGGGCAGCGTGCACCACCTAGTGATGGCTGCAGGCTGGCACAGCTCCTCTGTCCTTGCTGAAGCGTCGTCGGGGAGTCACAGCATCATAGAGCAGCTTAGGTTGGAAGGGACCACAAAGATTTAGTTCCAACCGCCTGCCGTGGGCAGGGTTACCAACCTGATCAGAGTCCTAGCCACGCAAACTGTGGGTCTCTGGAGGAAACGAGGAAAAGGAAATAAACCACTTAACACAAATACTGTGACAAGGGCTAGTGTTCTCTCATCATTGTCACGATTTAACTGGCATTTCCTCTGGCACGCTGCGTAACACCAGCTTAAGGGTGTCTGCATCATGTCTGTATGGATAACAGAACTGCAAGGGACTGACCTAACCCAGAAAGAGCAGGAAAGCAGGGCTGGGGGCTCCTGGCAGCTCTCTCCTTGCCCTGGGGTCTCCTCATTTTCAGGACCCCCCTCACACACTGTGATCCCCCACTCTGCTGGGGAGCACACCTGCAGTGCTGCTGATCTCCTTGGAAAAATGCAGTAAATTGTTTAATTACGACAAAATCTTTTTGGAACTTGGAGAAGTCTTACAACCTGCAGTAAGACTGAAGAGCCGATAAAAGGAAAAGGGAAATTCAATTAAAACTTTGTAAGTTAACCTCACTTTTAAGACAACGAGAGGTGAGTGATTTCCATCCTACAGCTGAAATGCCACTTCTCTGCCATTCAGATTTTCAGCCCCACTAGCCCCGATCTCTGAACCCTTGCACAGTAGCTTAACCCATTGCATAGGGACTGAGAAGCCTTTCAAGGTTTGCTTTTTAAAGAAAAGAAGAAGTCAGGGTGATACAGCAGCAAAGCTGAAGACCAGAGGGCAGATTGCCCTGCATGAAATGGCACTGCACTCGTTCAGGCTTGGTGAGGCAGATGGACCGCTACCAGCCAGCATCTTAGAAGAGGCCAACAAGTTCTGATGTTCACTTTCTTTGACCACCTTAAAGCATAGCCTGTGCTTCTCACTGTACTTTCCAATTCTCTCTCATCTTAGCTGTGCCTTCACCCACCAGCAGGTTTCCTTTTCAAACAGCATTTGAAGTGAGAGAATGCCTGCAATTTTTACACTGAACACTTTCAGATGTGCAGTTTTAGTGAACAGTCCGTTCCTCCTTCCCTTCCTTCCCCAGGTAATTGGGCACAGACTTACTAGATTATCTTTCATTCTTTGCCATCATCTTTTGATGAACTTTTCCCTGTCACACTTTCCTGGTGGTTAAGACTGTTTGCCAGTAGTATACTAAGAGTGACATTCCCTTTGGCGTCCCCCCTCCCTCCCATTTTCTCCTGGCCTACAAGCTCTATAGCTTGCAATTATTGTCAGTTACAGCCTTTGCAAAGCCTCTCATTTTCCTTAGACTTTTAACTGCTAGAAGCAGATTCATCTATTTCATATGGATATTATATTGCCATTATTGCCATTTCTTCTCGTCCTCTGCTTTTCTATCTTCATCCCCAGCTCCGTGTAGAGGTTGATAAGAGAACACAACTCCTAGGCATTCCAGAACATCAGCATTATGAGCGCCTCGAGTGAATGAGAGTCCCCTTCATGGCACTGTGACTTTTTTCCAGGGAGTTTGGCTGTGGGTGAGAGGACAAACACAGCCAGATGTCGTGGCTCAACCTTACTAAACCTATCTCCGGTCAGGTAAATCTTCACAGTTAGCGGAAGAGAAACCTTGATGTTTGCTAGTTCTTTTGTCAGTGAGAACAAGCTGTTTGGAGAGGAACTTCATTTTGCTAGCTTTTGGGAAATACTCCATTGTGGTCCCGATTCCAGCATCTCCACGTTGCTAACCACAAACAGCCGGCGCTCTCTAACCAGTCCTTTGGTTATTGTTCATGTTGTTCTTTTCCTTGGTACTTCCCTGTTTTGTCATTCAAATGCTGCTTCAGCGCAGCTGCGATCACCCAGTGCCCACGCTGTCTCGTGGTGTTGCATTGCGTAACACAATCACCATTAGCTTTTGCCATCAGGGGCAGCAGGCAGCGTTGGCATGTGTTTGGCACCTGGCGTAACACAGGGAAAGCTTGCTTGAGAACAGGAGAGCTCAAGGTCACCGTGAAAGAAACTCACCCTTGTGTTTGGAAGTTAACTTTGTCTCAGCCCTTTCAAGTACTCTTTACCCAAATGTTAGTGAAGCAGACTTATCTTTATTCATGGTGCAGGGCTGTATGAAAATTCTGAACGCTCACTCTTGCCAGCAGTTCTATATAGGGTAATATCTGCCACTCCGCTCCACCAGAACTAAAGGTGCAGTGATAACTCAAACATTGTATATGTGAGCTAGAAGCTTATGTGCCAGGCTAGCCTGAGAGCTAGCAGATCTGCTTGATGCTGTTATTGCTCCTACCAGCCACTCTGCTGAGGAAGCAGCAGCTTTGGGCACTGGTGCTGATTTCTTGCATGCTCTCAGGCAGACCACCTAGGGTCGTATTTGTAAAGGTATTGAGGGCCGGTAACTGCTGACTTCCCTGAGCACAGATACCCTAATCTCTCTCCCAAGTACGTCCTCTGTCTTTTCTGTGCTTAAGTTACCTGGTGTTGTCAAGCTTGAGAGCTTGGTTTCCAGGCAGCAACTTCGTTTAAAAAACTGATTGCAGTTAAGGAACAAATCAAAATTTTGTTACTTGCATTCATCCCACATCACAGATCCTGCATCTAGAAGTAGATGTCAGCACAGCAAACTTTCCTAGATGTTAAAAGTACTCTTTTTCTTCAGGAAAACAGAATCCATCTGAAAACTGCAATTAGTTTAAATAGTGATGCAATGTGCACAGAAGATCCTTATGACCATTACACACCTGTACAAAATGTTTAACTGTGCAATGCTAAAATAGCATCACTGTTCAGTAATTTCTTTTTAGAGAACGATTACTTTGGCAAGACAACTGGGAGCCAGGTTTGCTTGTGGCAATCAGTGTGAAAATGTCATTTCAGTGCAACAGAAATCAACCTTGGAGTGTGTCCAGAGAAGGGCAGCAAAGCTGGTGTGTGCGGTTTGGAGCACAAGTGTTATGAGGAGTGGGCTGAGGGAGCTGGGGTTGTTCAGTCTGGAGAAGAGGAGGCTCAGGGGAGACCTCATTGCTCTCTACAACTTCCTGAAGGGAGGTTGTGGTGAGGTGAGGATCGGCCTCTTCTCCCAGGTAACAGTGATAGGATGAGAAGGAATGACCTCAAGTTGTGCCAGGGAAGGTTCAGGCTGAATGTCAGGAAAACTTCTCAGAGAGCGGTCAGGCACTGGGGGCAGGCTGCCCAGGGAGGTGGTGGGGTCACCATCCCTAGAGGTGTTCAAGAAATGTGTAGACGTGGTACTTAGGGACATGGTTTAGCAGGCAGTGCTGGCAGTAGGTGGACGGTTGGACTAGATGATCTTGGAGGTCTTTTCCAACCTTAATGATTCTGTGATGTTTTTCCTCCTAGGAAGGAAGATAGCTAAATTCCACAGACCCAGCATAATTAGAGTCTGATCTTTGTAAAAATTCAACATTGAGCTCTGGATAAAAGTACGGTTCATATGTTTGCGCTTTGTAATTCTGTTCTGCTCTGTTTTGGTGCTTAGCAGAAAAGGCTTAGAGAGCTTCATAGTGGCAATGAAATCTTACTCAAACTCTGACTTGCTTTCTTTCCGAGACCAGGAGATGGAAGCAGCGCTCTATCAGATGCATCAGACCATCTCAGTTTCCATAAAGCAAAATAAACACAAGGAAGAACACAAAACCAGGGATCTTCAAACCTTTCAAAAAAAGCCTTATTCTATCAGTTGCCTTCCCTAGAGAGGAACATCAGCACAGAAATAGAACTAGATCTTCATCCAAACAGCCTTCTGTTCTCCAAAATATGCATCTATCCAGGTCTTGCATCCATATCTTCTCTTAAGGCCCCTGCTCTGCCATCTCACAGCCTGGGGGTACCTGGATTCCCAGGTCTGGGCTGTGAGTACTCACAAAGCAACCCAAGTCTCTCTACCTCTAACAAACAACACAAAGGCCTTAATACTGCCCCACACCTTGCCATTGTTCTATCTCCATGCTTTTTTTGGGGGCTGTCACACACACAGATGGCCCTGCAAGGGGCATTATTCACACTTACCAGAAGAGATCACAGTACTCGTGGCACAGAGCAGCCTCCCGTCCCCAAGGGGTGCTGAGCTCCAACCGCTCTTCAGCACGCAGGGTACTCACTTTGGAGACAGGTGCCCAGCAGCAGGGTGCAGGAAAAACAGAGTGCTCCAGCCAGGAGGACGCACAAGGAAGCACAGGTTACCACAGCACATGTGGGACAGCAGCTTCTCCAGCAGGATTACACTGCTGAGCAGAGCAAGGCTGCAGTCCCCCTGCAACGCAGCTCCTAAGAAGAGGGAAAGGGCTCAGACTTGGGCTTCTATAGAGCCGTGGGCCACAGGTGGCAAAGGGTGGAGGCCCAGGGAGAGGCTGAGGAGGGCAATTTGGGCCTGTTAGCAGCCTCACGCTCTGCCAGCTGGCTCTCCTCAGATGCGTTCAGCCAGTTACCACTGGTCCTCCGAAAGCCATGAGAGACAGTAGACACTTTGGTTTCTCAAGTTCTGTCTGTATTTCCTCTGTGAAAAGAGTTTTAATTGTTCCCAACACTCCTGTTGTGCCCTTGTGTTCATCCTTCATCCTTCGATGTGTTTTATAGAGGTGGAACTGAACTGGCTTTGCACCCAGGGCTGTGCCTCCAAGTCCAAGAAAAGGGCTATTGCTGAGTGGTCTCTTCCAGTTTGCCCTGAAATACTCCACTCCATTCCTTTCCCTTGGGCACCCTTCTGGCTCTGAAGCCCTTTTGCAGGCTTAGACATTCTCTGTGTGTGCTGCCTTTAAAGAACAAAGCCGGGCCCATGAGTTTCACAGGCCTTTGGAACAGGCGTGTAGCCCAGCTCAAACAGCCCTGGGCATGCAGGCAGCGTAGGACGAAGCACACATTTCAGCCCCCATATGATCAATGTCATGTTCTCCATACTACAGCAAGCACTGTTATAAAGCCATGCTCGCTGGAGGGGAGCTCACAACATACTGCAGCCGTCCCAAACTTCCTTGGCTGGTTGGAGAGAGAGAGGACGGCCACTTTGGCAGAGCTGTGTGTCCCGGTTTCAGCCGGGATGGAGTTGATTTTTTTCTTCATAGCCTCTGTGAAAAAAGCTATGTGTCAGCTTTAGGAGAAAAACAGCATTGATAACACATGGATGTTTCAGTCGTTGCTGAGCGATGCTATACAGAGCCAAGAACGCTTCAGTTTCCCAGCTTCTAGTACTGCCCTGCAGCAATGGGGCTGGGGGGCACGAGGAGCTGCGAGGGGACAGAACCAGGACAGCTGGCCTAAAATGGCCACGGGGATATTCCATACCATATGGCATCATGTGAAAAAGCTATAAAACTGAGGGGAGTTGGTCGGGGGCTGCTGCTGCCTTGGGATGGGATGGGCATCAGTTGGTGGGTGGTGAGCAATTGCTTTGAGTATCGCCTGTTTTGTGTACACACACACATATATATATAATCACTACTGTTTTTTTCCTTCTTTGTTTTCTGTCTTTGTTAATAGTTTTTGTCTCAACCTGCGAGTTCTACTTTGTTGTTTTTTTCCCAATTCTGTCGCTCACCCCACTGGGAGGGGGGAGTGAGCAAATGGCCATGTGGTGCTGAGCTGCTGCTGGTTACTGGAAGAAGCTGAGGCAGAGGTAAAAGCACAGTCCTGCCCTCGAAAGCTCACACTTCAGAGCTTTGTTATTGACTCCTGGATTAGCTCCAGGATTGCAGAGGTACAGATGTCAAGAAAGGAGCATGTGCGTGTACTAATTGTGGAGGGAAAAAATGAACATTAAAAGTATTAATGAACATTCAGACTGGCAGGGAAAGCGAGCTGGGGTGAGGCCAGGTCTTTGTGGCACATTTGATTGCCCATCTTGGCAAGAATGCTGTGCAGGGGTGAAAGTCCTCATTTCCATATTCCTGTTGGAACTGATGACGTAAAATTAAGCATCTTTCCATGATGAGGGCTCCTGTGGCATTTCTCTCTCTGGTGCTAAAATAGACGCTGCCAGTCCTACCAACCCTGACATTAAAATCATCACATTTGAGGCTTCAGAGATGGAAAGGTTAAACTTTTTGCTAATGAAAGCTGATATTGTAACATAACCACTCTGCTCCAAGAGGCTGATCTTTCCAGGAAGCCTCAAAAACCTCCAGCCCTGCAAGGTTCATGTTTAAGATCTCTGCAGGTCTGATTTACAGCACAGAGTGGACCTGGGTGTCCTGGTCCTTGGCCATGAGCCAGCTGTGTGCTCATGTGGCCAAGAAGGCCAATGGTATCCTGGGCTGCATCACAAGAGGGGTGGCCAGCAGGGAGAGGGAGGTGATCCTCCCCCTCTGCTCCGCCCTGGTGAGGCCACATCTGGAGTACTGTGTCCGGTTCTGGGCTCCCCAGTTCAAGACAGAAAATGTTTAAGGAGAGTTCAGTGGAGGGCGACAAAGATCACTGAGGGGCCTGGAGCATCTCCCTTGTCAGGAAAGGCTGAGAGACCTGAGGCTGTTCAGACTGGAGAAGAAAAGACTGGGAAGGGATCTTATCAATGCTTATAAATTATATAAAGGGCAGGAGTCACGTGGATGAGACCAGGCTCTTTTCAGTGGTGCCCAGCAACAGAACAAGGGGTAATGGGCACAAACTGGAACACAGAAAGTTTCATACAAACATGAAGAATTTCTTCACCGTGAGGGTGACAGAGCACTGGAACAGGCTGCCCAGAGAGGTTGTGGAGTCTCCTTCTCTGGAGATACTCAGAATACACCTGAATGCTCTCCTGTGCAACCTTCTGTAGGAAACCTGCTTTAGCTGAGGGGTGGACTTGGTGATCTTCAATCCTTACAATTCCGCGATTTTCTGATTCTGTGATATAGTAGGAAATCAGTCCTGTGGCAACATGGGTGCTTGTTACTGTAAGCAGCAGAATTCAAAGAGGTGAAGTGGGGGAAAAAAGAAGGAAAGACCCTGCTCAGAAAGGAAGAGTTTTCTAACAGAAAATATAGTTCACTTTCTCAGTGTTTCATGAGTTTAAAAGTTGGCTGGCTGGTTTCAAACTGTGGTCTCTGAAGTCCAGGCTGATTTGCAGTGCAGAGCACCCAGCTTCCCACAGCCTCCAACCAGAGCTCAACTTTCCTCAGTAACCTCAGGTCTAGATTTGCCTTTTCAGCTTATTTGCAACTTTCTCTTCCTGTAAATTGCTGGGCAAGCTACTCAAATTTCAACCTTTTCCTATATTGACTTGGCTCTTATCCTCTTACACCACTAATTTTTCACGGGCTGGTGAGCTTCTCCTGCATCGGTGCCCTTTCCCAGCATGGCTGACAGGGATGGGAAACACTTGGAAAAAAAAAATAAAAAAAAAAAACCTGAGAGGCAAAAAGTGATCGGGGCTGTTTATCTTTTTATTATAAATTTAGTATGAATGACCAATGGAAAAGTCACAATGGAGTACCAAGACCGTTTATCAAAATTTTAGCAGCATTTAAACAGTAATAGATTCCCAAACCTCCTCCGGACACCCCTTGCCCTTTGCCTCCCACCCACCAAACAGTAACCTTCACCCAAATGTGCTTTCCGAAGCCGTGCAGGGATTTAGCTCGCCACCTCCTGTGTCGGTCCCCTGAGCTGCCGTGAAAAATCACATCCCGAGCACCGGCCACCAGCAGCCAAAACCCCCAGCCACAAAAGCGAGGCTGGGCCGGTTCCCTGCCCCAGCAGCCCCACTCCTGTACCGGAGGGCACGCGGCCATGGCCCACCTTGCCACACAGAGACGGAGGGGACTGATGGTCCACGCCGGCACCGAGACTGATGGCAGGGCAACAGGGCCAGGGCTCGGGGGGGAAAGGTGAAAGGTGAGCAGTGAGACACTGCACAAAATGAAGTCAGCGGACTGCCAGCTAGCGTGGACAACAGTGTTCTGCCTACTAAGCAACAAGAACGAGTAGAACTAACGTTTTTGCGTGTTTTTTGTTGTTGTTTTTAGTTACATTAAGACGTGAAGAATACTATCCCAGCCTGGCTGCTGGTAGCTTGGTGAAAGCAGTGTTAAATTAGAGGTGCGGAAACAACACATGCCCACACGTGTAGACAACAACGTAATATTGGCAAGCTATTCCCCTGCTTCTTTGGTACTTCCTAAACTTTCTTATCCAAAATATATAAGGGAAATGCACCATGTAAGAGTTACTGTTTGTAAGTATTTACAAAGCCATAACCATTATGCTATGATGCACCAAGATCAATATGATATGAACAGTTATCTTATGAAAAGCACTTATGCACATTTTGTTCCAGTATCTCAGAAGCTTTAAAAAAATTCATGTGTTATGCAGTCCTGTACCTCGCTTCTTATATCAAATAGACAAGAAACATTTCCTAATCCATACTCTTCTTCAAAAGATTAAAAAATTGCCACCAAAATGATACACTATGTACAAATTTTACTAAATATTAAATTCTAGGCAATTATTTTCACCCCACTAATAATATAACTTAGGTATTGTTACCTACTATATGCATATATATTTACTTAATATATAAGAAATGGCACCACATCACCATGTCACCAATATGACACATTGTTATGTACAGTAGATAAGAAGTTAGATATGGAAGATGGATCCTCTCCGACCGGTCCTTGCATGGGAACGCTTCTCCCCTCGGTGCTAGCTTGGCCGCTTCCCCTGTTCCTGTCTCTTCAGACGTAAGGCAGGATACCATACATCAGCAGTGCCATCACCCCAGCGCTGAACAAGCCAGCCACTGGGACAGTCACGAACCAGGCCAGGAAGATGTTGCGAAAGAGGCGCCAGTCCACGGCTTTCTTGGAGCGGATCCAGCCGACGGCCACCACGGAGCCCACCTTGGGGGAGAGAGGAAGATGAGATATGAGGGATACATTCCAGCGCCCGCACCACTCCCTCACCAATGCCAGTCAGCTGATACCAGGCGATGCTCGAAACTGTGGCACTGAGATAACGAGCTTCTGGTGACGATGGCCACCCTCAATCAAGCCCATTGGTCCATGCCCTCTAAGGACAGTCAGCCTTTCTGGGACAGCCACCAAGCAAAGCGTCCGGAGCCAACATCCTCACTGCAGACGAATACGTTGGCCTGATGCTAGGGGGCGTGCAAACTACAGGGACATCCAGAAGCCTGGCTCCACGTGGGGAATGGGCAAACCACCAAACTATCCCCACAGACACTGCTACCAGGGCAGCTAAGGAGAACAAAACACGCTGCAGCATAGGCAAAGCTACAACCTATCTTTTCTTCCTTCAAATGTGTTTTCAGTTCATGAACCCAGCGTATTATTGTGGCCACTCTGCCATCAACAAAACCATGTAGATTCATACATGTCTGTTCAAAGCAGATGGTAAAGCAGCCAGGAATGCGGAAAGAATATTCAATTTTAAAGGAAATGAATCTCCAAGACACAACTGGGTTTGTGCTCCCTTCCTGCAGGCTGAAATGCCATCCCTGCCTTCTGTTTCTTGCTTGTTTTCTTAATGGGAGCATCAGTCCCTGCCTATAGACTACCTATAGACTACAAAGTATGGATGTGTGGAGCCAGGGAAATAATGATAAATGCTGGGCTGTGATAGGACAGCAACATCCAATCCGCATCTTTTGTTAATACCTATGTAACTTCTAACTGCTGCCTAACATTTCTTTTTAGAGATGAGAGTGCTTTGCTGAAGACTGTCATGAAATATAATGCTCCTGTGGCAGAACAAGGGAAAACAGAACCTGATATTCTAGGACTGAAACGGCCTTGGTTTAAAGAAAGCGTGAGATGTCCTCGCAGAGGAGCAGACCCAGCGCTTTGAAGGCCAGCTTCAAGACTGTGTGAAGTTACCTGAAGGCCCATGCTCTATAGGAGGCACAAATCTGAGGAAATAAACTACAAGATTTTTTTTGTTTCGTTTTGTCTACAGGTTAACCTGATCTAATAAGGAAATCTGCTAGATAATATTTAACCTGAATGCACCATGACGGGACAATGTGCTGGGCTGTGCTCAGCAGCGGGAGCGCGATGCCAGTCTGTACGTGGGATCTCGAGAAAAAGCAGCACCTTGCCCAGCTAAGAGGAACCCCCAACTTCTGCACAACTCCAAGTGTTAATCCAAGGAAACAGTGCTTTTCCAGCAGCTCGGCTGTTAGGCTCTGCTTTACATTTTGCAGGTTTTTAGCACTGGTGTGACACGCTGCAACAAGGAGCATTGCTTATTGAGCAAGCCTGCAGTCTGCGTACGGTAATCTCTGAGTCCTTCCTGCAATTTAAAAGGTATCAGCAATGATGGCATTGGTAATCTGTTTTAAACATCGTTAAAGTTTAGTTGATTAATAGTGATTCAGATGGACTAAAGGTTAGGAGAGTAGCTAGAACTTCAGTGTAGGGCAACTACACCGTCTGTGGAATTTCAGATGACATCTACTTCGAGATTGGCTCGAAACCAGCACAGTTTGCCTTCAGTATGCTCTGCTCAGGGCAGATCGGCAGGAATGACAGCAATGTTTTTGCTTCTCTTGTTCCTGTGCAATGATGCATCATAATAATACCCAAACCACTGTAACTCTGTAAAAGCAACACAGAGTGTTCACAACATCCCCCAAGTAATAACAGCAAAACAGAGCTGGCAGTGTGACCTCGACAAAAAGCGCACAGAGAAAGCACCTAGCTCCTGCACTCTGCTTGTCTCAGTATGTTGCAGCTGAGAAATGCCTGTTTCTAGATCTGATGTTTTACAGCAAACAACAGGCACTGGATGTAAGACTCAGCACCGACCATGTGCCTACCTGGGAAGCAGAAGGGGAAGGCATGCGCTCACAGCACATCGGCTTTCCTATGCTAAGCCTCAAGAGAGGCAGAATAGGTGAAATAACTTGTCTGCAGATTTAAAAAAGGCATTTCTGTCTCAATAGCAACTGCTTTTCTATGTGTCTGCAGCAAACTCCACAGTGAAAGACAAGCAACCTGACAGTGCTGTCAGAGAGTCATTTTCCCATAGGGTGAACGACAGATAATCAGTCTTTTATGACTTTGCTGGGCCCTCAAAGGAAACGATGAATACATCTGTTATGAGCACTTGCTTTACCTTTTGTTGACCAACCGATCTCTCAGCTCACAGTCTCTTGTTTTGCTGAAACATGGAGTCAGGGGTAGTAGTGTGACATCCCGTCAGGAGGTGGACCTTCCCATTAAGAACAACCCCTTTAATTATACACAGCTGCAGGTAGCAGGTGCAGCCATAACCACATTAATTGCTTTCATGGAAGTATTTTTAAAGAGTTACTGTGCCCTTCAAAAAGACCAAGCCTTTAACTGTGTTGAGTCAGTGAATACACTCTAGGGTAGCCCTCTCATTAGCTGATGGCTTCCAAGAAATTTCCCTTTTACATTTAAAGTTGGTCTTTTTCTCTGCACCAAAGTGTATTTTCTCTTTTCTGACAGCTGACTAGAAGTGCTCCAGGCACACAGTGCCGATAATCAAAGCTGCATTATTCTCCCTGGCAAATTCTTCATTGGGCATTTGACTTACAGTCAGCTGAAAGGGAGGTGTTTTGGAGCAACCAAGTGGCTCACGTGTTATAATTTTGTTCCCTGCTCGAATCAGATGAACCAGTTAGGCCAACACCGGGAAATGTGAACAGCCTTTCAGAACAGCCAAGGCTTGGCTTCTGCTCAAAGGACTTTACAGCAGAAAGAAAGAAATGATTTTGGAACCAGGGAGCTTTCTGAAGAAGTGGTTTTCACTAGAAAAGGCCAATTGAGCTAACTCTGGGTGTTCTGCAAGATGTGTGGATTTTAAGACTCTTTCAATGCCACCGGAGAGCTTTCCTGGCTTCTTGCTGCCTGCTTGCTACACTGCAGAGCAGTGAGCCCCAAAAATCTGCTCTGGTAGAGATGGGACGGCTCCAAGGTCCCTAGTGAATCCCTGCTAGGACTTGGTAGTACATCCCAAAGCAGAGGGCTTGGCAGCTTGAATTTTGGGGGGTCCTCCCCATGCCCTGCTGGAAGGTGAGGCAAACGGCCAGCTCTGAGTGCCAAGGAGTCCATGGGGAAGCAAAGGGAAGGCAGGAGGGGTACTGGACTCGGGAATTTCCTGGGGACTCAAACTCCAAATTCTCACTGTGTTCATCCATCAGTGCAAATGTCCAAACGCTCCATGTTGCCTACAAGCCCTGTACATGTTTTCTCCTTTGGGATATGACACAATTAGATGCGGCTCTCTTTACTAATCTTGTCTGTACTTAAAGATGGGCTTTTAAAAAAAACATAATATAAAAGATATATATAAAAATCGAAGATCAAATTACGGGGGCTGGATTCTGTATTATAATGCACAAAAGTGAGGACGAGTTGGTTTAATAGAAGAAAGACATTAAAATATTAGCGTAAGGATGTAACACTTTTTCACACAAGCAGCTCTAAACTACACGTAACCTGGATCACACCAACTACGAGCCTACGTTATTTTAAGAAGGCTATATTAGTTCAGTATGACCAAGCAAGGATCGAAGACGTTCCAGACTTTTGTGCAATTACTTGTAATGCTGACTTTGCTCAGCTGCACTTGCTTTATACAGTCTTGGGTGTTTTGGAGTCTCTGCATGGTGCATCGCATAGTGAAGGCAATCTGCTGCAATCGGTATCTCTCGTGTTTTGTTATGGTTGGTCCTAGTGATGTGATTTACTGATGGGATCACTGCAAACTCCAATACCTTGCAATGGGTGGAGCTTATTGGAATACCCACATTTGAGGCTACAAGTACCGTTAGCGCACACATTACTTCAATGCAAAATCCACTGTGAAGAAATAAAAAAAAGACAGATGGAAAACCTGTAGTAAAAGAGTTATATGCAGGAAATCCCATGCCATGCACTTATCAAGAAAGTGAAGTATAAATGATGTATGGTGCGCAGCCTCTGAACAAGGGAGAAACGCTACACGATCAGGTTCAAATGGCACCTTTGGAGGAAACCAGGCTTTTCACTGCCACATGCCCCTGCACTAACTGAGGTCATGTGTTGGTAAGAGATGTTTTTCTTTAACCGCAGTTACGGAGTTCATGCTCTGCTGGTTGCCATGCCCAACTGCAACAGCTTTACTGTGACAACGCCAATGCAAATTTTGGAAGCCTGATTTTTTTTTTAAAGGGCTGTTTTCCCTTTGCTGCATTTCCCTTGCAGAAACGTGCCATTATCCACTGATCTGAGCAGCACAGTTTAAGATGAATAGTCCAGACTGCCCTGACTGCAGTCGCTCGGCGAAGGCATACCTTGCAGTGTGTAGTACTGACAGGAAGTCCAACATTGGAAGCTACCACAACTGTGAACGCCGAAGCCAACTCAATAGTGAATCCACTGCGGGAAGCATAAGAAAACACTTCACAATCACTCTTTGCATCAGCTCAGACTGATACGATGCAGTGTGCCAAAGTCTTACCTGTGTCTTCCTCAGCCGTTTATCTCCGACTGATTTTTGTCATATAAAATAAGAGAACAAGGAATTGCTGAGTAATGGAAACAGTATGGGCTGGTCACCTGCAGTAACCGGCGGCACAGCTCAGTGCCTCAGGAACTTCTGCTATGCTACGCTGTGGTGAATCATGCCTGATTAGTGATTGGGTTAAGCACCAAGTACGCATCAAGGACAAGAATTACGGTAATGAATACCTATGTTTTCAATAGTCTGAAGCACACTAAGAAAGCCACCGTAACTTTGCCATTTCCACAAGCACGTCCTGTCGTGTTAGTCAGGTCATCGGCAGAAGACCCTGCTCACGTAGACCTCTACGCCTCAAACTCGCTCTGCATTAGTTTACAAGTATATTTTTTCTTTCTTTTTCTTTTTTTCATCCTTTCTTTCTTTCTCTTCTTTTTCATTTTTTAGAAAGATGTGGAAGTAGAAGGCAGGTTATCATTAAAGCACAGCAAAACCAGCCAACAAGGCACTAGAGCAGCAGTCTGTCAGACTGGCTCGCAGGCACAGTTCAGCCGGCACAATGACACTGAGCACCTACCTTGAGGGCGTGATTGGAGTGAGGTCTTTACCCATGGTCTGGATAACTCTTCTACCCCAGACCCAGAGACCCACGCAGATGCCAACACCTCCGTAAAACAGCAGCCAGACAGGAGTCGCTGCCTCTTGCATGACACCTCCTTGCTCGTAGATCAGCCAGAGCGCGACCAGGGGACCAATTGCATTGCTGGAGAAACAGAAACATGTTGCCTGAGTTATAAAAATGTAGGTGATGGTCTTGAGAGGGAATTTTTTCTGCATGATTTCTCTTCATAGCGTGTGCAGCACTGCTGTGAGTTGACCCTGCAGGCAACATGTTTCCTCACTCCAGAAGACTGCAGCAGAGGACTCTTATCATGTTGCTTTTCAGATGTCACTTCGCCACTGATAACTACAGCGAGTGCTGAAAACAATTCATCTTTAACAAATCATTTCCAGAAATGTCAGAGTTGGAGATATCTTAAATGTCTGTTTGGAGACAAAAAATGGCTTTCTCAGTACCACACTGAAATTATCTAAAAGTTTACCAATTCAAGAGCTCTTGAATTCAGGTCTTAAATGATCTCCTTTAGTCAAAGAGGGAAATTAATGAACTGTTCTGGAGAATTCTAGAGAAGAAGATGCAAATATTCTCCAATCTGATAACCTGCAACTTCTGGAGATACAATCAGAATGCAGCTGGAAAGGTGACTAAGTCCTCTTCAGATGCACTGCATAAAACTGGTTAGGCTGGATCAGAGAGAACTGCTTGGTGACACCGAGCTGGCGTCAGCTCATTTCGCTGCCCTGCTGCTGCTGTCTGGAAATCCATGGAAACTCAGTGACACCAAAATCCCCACTCCTAAGGCAGGTTACCCAGTAGTGGTGCCTTGCTCACACTCCAGTGCCTGCAGGGAGACTTCTGACTATACTTATTCTAAAAAAAAAAATTACAGTTCCTAAAATGAGAGTTAGCAGAAAAACTCAGGAGCTGGCATCCAGTTACTTTAGAGACTTAAATACTAAGAAGCAGATAAGAACTTTGACTTCACCTTTTTTTTTTT
>WBMW01001899.1:396776-480315 GCA_013396635.1 Penelope pileata | reverse complement strand
TTTTTTTTTTTCAGTTATTTTGCTAAACTGAGTAGCTGCTTGCCCTGCCGAGGAGCATTTACCATAAACTGTAAAAGCACGGAGAGCAAGGCAGCACTGTAATTATGTCTAAATAACAACAAGAAGAGCAGAGCAGAGCCGCCAATGTCTTTCAAACAGTTTGAACAGCAACAGGAATCTCCCCTCTTTGTAAAGTGATAACGGCGAGCGGTGGTGGTGAATGCCCTGTGCAGGACCAGCAGCTATGCTCGCCCTGCCTAAATTTAGCTGCTGGTCTCGCTCCAGAGCACACGGTCGGAGCAAGGGCCGTTTTTAACGTCAGATGTTGAGCAAAGCAAGGCACTGCAACCGACAGTCAATCATTTACTTGAATCTCGTCTTTACCAGAGAGGAGGTGCTCGGGGTCGCACGCTGGCAGCCAGGAGAAGAGGCTCCTCGGTACTGCAAGCGCAGCGTTTCTGAGCAACGCGACACCTCCGCCTTCCCCTCTCCTGGCCCGTGAAAAACCAGGCTCTAAAACCTGAGAAGTGCTTCTGGGGCAGAGTGACTGGGAAGGCATTTTCCCTTGTAAACATACACAACAACATTCAAGCAGCAACGCAAAAAAAAAAAAAAAAGTACCTGAAAACACTCTCTGGCATAAAAAAGAATGAATAATTCTTAAAGATTTTGAGAAAAATGCTGGAAATGAGTGAGCTAACTAACGCTGATGGGATGAATTTTATTAAATCCAGTGGGTCTGAAGGCACTAGGTAGCACTAGAGGAACTAAATACACTTAAATAAAGAGTGATTTCCACTAGCAAATATATTCTAACATTCTGCTGTAATGCTGTGCCTGGGTATGCATTTGATTTGTTGAACTTTTGTGAATGCATGAGTACGGTGATGGCTTAGTGCCTGAGTGCAAGGATTACTTTGCCTCGAAGGTAGAAAAGATACATGAACAAAGCATTTCTAATATTTTTAAGTTCACGTGCAACTTCTTGGCCACTGTCTGCAGGTGCAGATTACATTACATGCTTGTTTTAATACCTTATTGTGCATGGAAAAGAGAAAAGCGTGATTCACTGTACCTTCAGCTGCTGGGTGCTGAAGGCAGCTGTGGATGAGAGCAACTAAAACACTCCCAGTAAAGGGAAAACTGGTTGTCCCTTCTGTAGCCCATGGGGACAGCCTCCCTGTTGAAAATAACAAGTGGCTTTGGAGCAAGCCCAGGCACTGATTCCTGACTGTTCTGAAGAGATGATGCATGGATATTTGTCAGTCCTAATGTAAAGAAGGTAATGTAAAGAAGACAGGAAAAGCTTCAAAAACTACACCAGAAAACTATGCTCTTTTGTGCCAAAATCCAGTTTTAATTATTTGCAAATGCTACACTCCTGTGAATCAACTAATCTTAATCCTCAGACAAAAGGTTATTTTCCTATTGTGGCAACAGAAAGCAAGGCAAAACTCTGCTGACTTGTGCCTAGTGATGGAGGATCTAAGCGGATAATGCTGCCAAACAGATGGGAGGAGAGCGTACCAACCCACAGAGGGCAGCACTGCTGATACCATCCCTGGATGGAGGGAAAGCAGAGGAGCACTGGATCAGTGTATACTGAGAAAGGCATAAAGGTAATTAACTGCATTTTCATACATGGGTACCTACATCACTGGGTGATCACCTATACACCCACATCACCTATACCAGAGGGACATTTCTGCTCTCTCTGTAAATCGTGTTCAATGTGGCTTAAGCATTCAGCTCCTAGGATCAACTGCATGTCCCAGCCTGAATACCTGCAAGAGGCCACTGACAAGCAGCAAACTGGCAGCTGTGCAAAGCTGGTGTCTCCAGTCTACTGCCTGCATGGCTCCTTGGGGGCTCCTTCTGCCCCTGGGATTGTTCAGCAGGTCCAGTCCCAGGGACTTGTGGTATCAGCACTTCTCGTGCCAGTGGGGAACATCTCTGGAAGAAGCCATCAGTCTTGTCCCACCACAAAACTGCCAAAAGTTACCAAAGAAAATATCTGACTAACCGCTAAGACTGGGATCTTGCTACTGCATGTGCCAGGTTCAAGACCTTGCCATTACCACGTGCAACCATGTGCAATCCTTGGGCCTAGGAAGAGTTCATCAGTAGAAGACAACCAGTCCCAAAAGGAGAGCAAGGGAGAGACAGCACATCAGTAAAAAAGGTGTTGTTAGAGACTTTGCTTTGAAAACTTCTGTGGTGAACAGATGTCTCCTGCAGATGAGTAACTAAGCAGATGAACCATGACATGGGCTATACTGGGACGTGGTTTGCAAAATATTTCCCACCAGTTCTGTCTCATTTGACTCAAGACACGATCAGCAGGAAAGCAGACCGGAAATCTTCCAAGTGTTGGCCAAGACTCATTTCACAAATATTTTGAAGTCATGACTTTCTTACTCTCCCACTGCAGCTCTTTTACTTGCCTTAACCAACTCATATTTGTGCTGGATATCCACCTGGGAAGGTCTCATTCACAGTAGTTTAGAGGGAGAAGATAAAAGAAAAAAGGCCTGAGGTGGTCACCTAGCAGGTCTGGACCCCTGTGTGTTTCTGTCTCTTTGTAAAACTGCCGTTGGGTTCCCATGCAACTGGAGTGCTTTTGAGCACGTTACTTAGTTTTGCATTTAGAAGCCAAGACATCACTACTCCTGTTCGGTGCTTACTTCAGTTTCCTACATCTACACTGTAATATACATACGCTGAGCACAAGAGGGTGGCCACTGCAAATTAATTTTATGCTGAATTTATAACACGTTACGGCAAGAGAAGCCCAGCTCCTAAGTCTGCCATGAAGCATGCTCACCATGCCGTATTTTTAACCATCTCTGCTGGCCCTGGCTGCATGTGAGGTGTTGGGCTGCTTGCTGCCCACAGATGTGTGATCCAGGACTAGAAGCCACCTACAGCAGCACTGGTGTTCGCAGACACGTGTCACCATGGCACGGTGGAGCAGCTTGGGGTGTTTCTGAAGTGCTTCCTGATCCTTCTGGTTATTTTCTAGCTTTCTCAACTAACATAAATTGGCATGACTTCTCTTTTCCTGCTCGTTTGTGCCAGTTGAGAATCTGTCCCAGAGCATTTATAAAGCTGTTGTGAAAGACAGCACTTGACAGTGCATCTGCACTATAAATAGAGTTGGCTTCTCTCTCCCCTGTGAGACAGATAGTATTACCACCTCCAACATAAAACATTCAGGCATCATGAGACAGGCTTAGAAATGACCGGGTTGCCATGCACACACACATGCACACGCATGCATGCAAACAGAGATTTTTATGTGCTCGAGTCACATGTCCAGTTCTTCCTCTGTAGGAACAAAGATTGCTTTTTTTACTCTTAGTAAAAAGTGAGATTTTTTCAGTAGTGGAAGGATGCCACCAGCTGAATGCTCTATAAATCACCAAACCTCATGCGACCTGTCGTAACATTTGGCGAACTGGCAACACTGCTATTACCAGCTACTTCTTATTTGGGGCAGGTACAGAGTTGCTCGAAAAGAAAATCTAATTGCAGTTGAATGCTGGACTCTGAATAAGCTTTCTTTTATAATCTGTGATCTACAGACTGTGTGATGAGCATGCTTTGATTCTTTGCCACCTGAAAATCAGATTGTGTTTTTGCCATTTTTTCCAGTTGACTGGAAGAGGCTTATCACTGATTCAAGCTGAACTACGAGCAAAATAGCTATCTGAGAAATCTATATTAAACTCCCAGTATTACACATACAGTTACAAATTCCCCAGTCATTCAAGTATTTCCCAAAACAGGATTTCACAAACGACAGCAAACCGCCCTCTGAACTTTCCACTGGGAAATTAAGTGGGATGATATTTTTGTCTATAGTGCAGTCATGCTTGGAGACATCACACAACCGAGTAAGGGTGCAAGGAAGGTACGCCTGTGTGTGCCAACAGCAAAAATACATCCTAATCTCCAGAGATCTCAGATTATCAAGAGAGAGCTCTTGCTTTTATCCTACTTCCAATAACCTACAGTTTTGAAATACCGTGTACGCCGTAGCTCAGCGACGGTGTGTCACAGCTGCGCCCCATGAAGCGCAAGCTTTGGGAGTGTTAGGAGTCACGAGGGCCACATATTTCTTCCTGCAGCTCATTGCTGTGTGCTGTGAATGGTGGCCCTGAAACTGTAACTCTCTGCACACTGCAGGGAAGGACAAACTACATTTTACCACGCACCGCAGCACAGGAATGCACATTTCTGCCATTCCCACCTCTTGGACAGGCAGGGTTGGTAAAGTTACGCGGGAGGAAATGCCTCTCTCCAAATGGCACTGGGCTGCACCACTGGCAGGGACCAGCCATTCCCAAAAGCATCTGATTCTGGCAAGGGGAGAGCTCCCAGTTTCTTTCTGCTCTTTCCTCCTTAGCGTGCGTGGCAAGGAAGCGGCGGCACAGCAGTGGAGGCACCCACCTGGGCAGTTCAGGACACAAGACCCACACCGACTCAGGAGACTGGCTGTGCTTTCTGGACAGATTGCTATTAAAAACTGAAGAAATCAGATTTCAGGCTGCTCTCAGCAATCATAATGGACAGATTAGCTTCCTAAATATGCTAAGTGATCTTGGCTGCAGCTCTCAGGGAGGAAATAAGAAATATTCATTTTGTAATCTGGCCTTATTATAGCTCCTTTAGACCCTTTATTCAGCAAGGAGCCTGAATCCCACTGAGCACTCTGCACAGTGAGATACTGCCAACGTTCTGGCCCTTTCCTTCTTTCATCCCATTGCATTTACTCTGGGAAGGGGGGAAAAGGTGAGTCCCAGTGCTGTTGGTGTGCTCTGACCCATGATTCCAGTTAAGCCTGTAGGGAGGGGAAAGGAGAAGCTTCCTCCAGCTATATTTTGGGCAAGCAGATATTTTCTAGTTTCACACTCTTCACTTTGAATAACAATGTATTCCCCTGTCTGGTAGAGGTTCAGCTTCTAAGACATTGAAAGGATTTCTGGAAATATATAAAAAAGTACAAAATAGTTTAGGTCTGAAATAGCTCTGGAACTCCCCTGGCTTTCGGGAACGGGCTAACTCAGGCTTTGCTATGCAGCATAAGCCCTACGGCTTTGGCAGCTCTTCCCTCATCTGCGTCTATGCAGTAACTGCAGGATGCTGCGGCACCGAGCTGTGGATCATCAGGATTCCTGCTGAACAAACCTGTACTTAGAGAAAATAAGCTCAGCCCAGCATAGCCATAGGTGCATATAATCCCCGGTGACCAACAAAGCCTGGCCTCTCTGGAAAGCTGGCTCTGAACAAGCGTTTAGGAAGCTGGCAGCTCTGCCCGTGTCACGCTCCTGGCCCAGGCTTTTTTTCCATCCTGCCCTTTTTATTCTCCCGTTGCCCTTGTTATGACCTGACGTGCTCCCTTTGTGCTTGGGTGCTGAGCCAGTGTGACCTGCTCGCTCAGCACCGCCGATTAAGTCCAACAACAACATTTTTTCAGAGGTTCTGTCCCAACACATTTCATTGGGATTTTAAATTCTTTAGATTTCATTCAGCCCATGTGTACCGGAGTGTCACAAGGCTCTGGGCCCGGCTCGGTTAGTCCCAGCCCTGGAAGGGCTCCAGCATCCCTGACACCACGCGTAGGAGCGCTGAGGCAGGAAGGATGGTCTGAACGGAGCAGGCACCCAAATAAGGAGTCACCATGGCTCCCTGCTCCTTTTAACACACAGCCGCCTCAGCCAGGATCCCCGCGGCTGTCGGATGAAACGCCAGCGACACACGTCAGTGCCCACAGCAGCTCGCTGGTATCGCCGCGATGCTGAAAGGCAGAAACGAGCTCTGAAGAACTGGGGTCGAGCTACCCTTGTGCTCAGTTAGATCCGCAGTCAAAGGCAAACTACTGATTTAACTCTCCCAGGTCCAGGGAAAAGGCCTGCGTAGTGAAACAAGGGAAATTTCCATATGATTTTTTTTGCCCACTAAAGTGCTATCCAAACCATAAGAGGCAGCTCTGCTCTATCAAGAGTTTCAGAGCAGCATCGTGGCTCAGTCCATACCATACGCTGCTGTCTTTTGTTTAAATATGCTGTAAAGATTTATCTACCTGCAGTTTGTACTTGTTACAGTAGCTTTTAATTTTTCCCTCTTTGCTCCTCTCACCTGCTCCTGTCCCTTCCCAGGGTAACAGCAAACAGCCTGATGGAAAATAAACAGAAAGCCTGGGAGGAGGGACAGCTCTGGGACAGGAAAGGAAAATGGAGGAGATGAATCCAAAGAAAAAGACGTGGCTGAAGTAGGTGCTGCCCTAAACATAAGGGCGAGGAGCTTAAAACCAAATGCAGAGGAAAGCAGGATTTTAATGGCAGGATTCAAGGATGAGAAAGAATAGGGAGGCAGCAGCACTTAGAATGAGCAGAAGGAAGGGGAATAAGGAAAGAATAGGAAAAAATAGCAGCGCTCGGCAGAAGACAGATTGGCAAGGCATGATTTCACACAGAAATGTGGACAGAAAGCCATGCCATTAGCTAGGTTCTGCTGCATTATTTTTAAAATTACATGCTGCCGTCCAAGCTCTGCAGATCTTTATATGACATGCCAAGGAATCAAAAGCCCGGTAAGAAATCTCCCGCTCTGCTAGACATGGACAGGCAAGATGACTGCGTTACACAACCTACAGGACAGATATCTGCATCTCCTGAGCCCCTTAGCTACTCAGCATTTTGTCTTTAGTTTTCATGAGTCAGTTGGAATATAGCTGCAAACTTGGATCAGACCTTAGACCTATCTTCTAGCATCTTCTAGCCATCTTCTCACATTTCTAGCAGCTCTGACAAAATGAAGCTAACTTGCTCCTCAGTTTTGCAATTACACGAATTCAGCTTAAAAGAGCATTTAATAAAAATACATGCTTGCTAGCAAGTCTGATAGGATCACACTGGCAGAAGTAAGCAGAGATCTGCAAAACACTAAAAAATATGAATTTTCAGGAAGGGATATTGCCAAGGCAACAAGCCGGTCCAAATCGGGAGTGCTGGGGGAACTAGGCTATTGACACAACAGAGCATCAGCAAACAGAGTCTAAACCTTGCCTTTCGTCCTGCCCAGCTACCAAGAGCTGGGGTTGTTCAGCCTGGAGGGCCTCTGGGGGGACTTTATAGCAGCCTACCAGTACTTACAGGGTCCTACAGGAAAGTTGGGGACGGATTCTTTATCAGGGAGTGTAGTGACAGGAGGATGGAGTAATGGATTTAAACTAAAAGAGTGGAGATTTAGATTAGACATCAGGAAGAAAATCTTTAATCAAAGGGTGGTGGGGCACTGGCACGGTCTGCCCAGAGAAGTCGTGGATGCCCCCTCTCTGGAGGCGTTCAAGGCCAGGCTGGATGGGGCTTTGACCAACCTGACCTAGTGCGAGGTGTCCTTACCCATGGCAGCAGGGCTGGGAGGAGATGATCTTTAAGGTCCCTTCCAACCCAAACCATTCTGTGATTCTGTGATAACTCCAAATTTCATTTCTGAATGGATGGCTTCCTTACAGGTCACTTCTAACAATCTCTACTCCCCTCATCTGCTGACAGAAAAGGCAAGTGATGCTTGCAAGAATACGGCAGTCCTTGAGGAATATCTACAGACATCACCTAGAGGGCAACGAGTGAGAGCGGCACTTCCTGTTGTAGGTGGCACACTTTCCACAATGGTCTTTCCCCAGAAAATGGACAAAGGAAAGCCATTTGTTTGCTGTGCGAGTTAGAAGCTCAGCAGAAGGATCTGACAAAAGGGGAACCTCGGCATATCCAAGTGCTGCCTCCTTGGCATGACCTGATGAACACAGCGTGCTTGGATTTCCAACAGGATTTTCACAGGGTCCCTCAGCAAGGGCCCTTCCAGAAATTAAGCTGCCATGAGATGAAAGGAAAGGCTCTCTCAGGGATTAATAACCAGCTAAAAGAGAGCAAGAGAAAAAGCAGAAATGTTAAGTAAATCTATTGAAATGGCGCTTCAGTTCTTTACAAATGGCAGAAGGACTTCACAAGCTATGACAAAAGGACCAGGGAATGAAACAAGGAATACAAGTGTCAGATCCATACCCCTGCGTGGGCATGTCTCTCCTCCCTTCAGTCTCAAAAAGGCAACTTGGAAGAGATACAGAAAGCACAGCAAGAACAGGAAGCTCCCGTATGAGCAACGGTTAAACAGGCCAGGAATCTTCAGCATGGGCAAAGAAAGAAATGAACAGGGCTCAGAAAGCAATGGGACGAAGTCCTGGAATAAAAAGCCATCAAAGTAGAGCTGCAGGCAAAAAGCTCTGAGGCATGCAGCCCCTCGACTACAGATGCTAAGAGTACATGAGAAGAAATATTAGTGCTGCTTGTCCTTCCTCGTACGATCTTCCCGTGGGCATCTGCTGCTGGACACTGCCAGGGCTTGGGAACTGGCCTCCATGGGTCTTTGGTCCTGCCCATCGTGCTCAGAGCCCAAGTCCTGATCAGTGGGAACCATCCGAGAGAAAAGAAAGCCACAGTGCTGCCCTCTGACCCAAAGGGAAGGCATCACTGCACGAGGGCATCCTGGGCTCCTTCCCGGAGCCAGATCCCTGTAATGAAGAGAGCAGTAACAAGAGTGAGGACAAGAAGGCTCTTCAGAAAGCATTATTCTGAATTCCCAGGTCACTGGATGGATGGACAGAGCATGTTTTGAAGTGTTTTGGAGATGAGCTGTGAGTTAAATTGGGCGGCTGACAACAGCCAGGAGCAATAACCGTTCTCCTCACTGTGTGGGACAGTGTTTGTCCAGATGCCTAAGGAGGACTATGAAAGCTATGATTGCTATAAAGCCCTGCTGCAAATGCTGAAACTGACACCAGCACCTTGCAGTTAACACTGCAAGGGTTCAACAAGAAGGGGACTCAGGATGGCCCAAGCTAAACCCAAAGGGCTGCTGCTTCTACAAGCGGTCCCTCTGAGCACGCCGTCAGAGGGCATCTCTCTGGGGACATTACCACGTGGATCAGTGCAGGCCTGGGGAGGAGGCAGTGCAGCCCAATCCTAATGGAAAAAATATGCAATTTTCCCAGAGGAAAAACATGTGAACCACTCTTCCGCCACGTGCCACCGAGAGGGCAGGGCGCAGCGTGGCCCTACGGATGAAGCAATGTCGTAAGCAGATGAGCAATCGAGTGCGGACAAGGCAAGCATGAAATACTTCACCCTGAGCCTACTTCCTGAGTCCTTTGGCCAGCAGTCTTGTACGTCATGGAGTGAAAAAACAGGGAAAGAGGTGGGCAAATGAGTGAAGAGACACTGACAAACTTCTGACAGGGTATATGACCAGGCAATGGAGGGCAAAAAGATGCAGATAAACATCTCTAAGACCAACTCCAAGATTTTGTCAGCTGAGTCAATACGAACAGGAGAGAAGACTCTCAGAGAATTACCCTTTTCCTTTATTACTCAAAAATGATGTTAATGCCGCAGGGTTTGAGGAGTAATTCAGCAGAGACAGCAGCTCTGGGTAACACTCCTGTGTATCAGAACCATGCAAGGAGATGGGAATCTTCTAACTGAGCACAGAGAAATTTGCCACAGCCCATGTCCTCTCTCTGCATAAGGCACAGGAACATGCCCAGGGCTCCTAGGGGTTAGCTCCTTATATTTTGGTAAGGGAGCTGTGGCAGATAGAGAAGTTGTATGTGTAGTTTATGAACTTCAAAATAACTTTGAGGCTTGTTAGAGTTTCTGGGCTATTTAGTTGTATACCACCTCACAGGGTCCTTGTCCCTGCTTGTGCCTGGAAATCTCAAAGCAAAAACTTCACCAATGGGAACTTTATAAAAGCTGCAGCAACGCAAACAAAGACATTCTTCATACACCTCTTTTTGCCATGCAGTATGATGAGAGATGAAATTAATCAAATGACAAAAATAGCCGAAACCCGTCACTTGCTGATGGTCTCCAATGCTGTAGTTAAAATAGGCTGTGAACTCTGCAGGGCAGGGACCGTCTTGTTTGTTTTTAGAGTGGTCAGCATGCCAGGGCACTGATCTCTGGAGGACTCAGTGCTTCACAGCTTGCCAAAATTAAACTTGAATTAACCAAAGTACTCCACAGTTACTTAGCAGAGAATAGAAAAGACATTACCGCTGAGAAGAAAATAAACCATAGACGAAGCAGCTCGACTCAAGAAAAGCATTGCGGACATCAGCATAACACGCTTTGCAAAACACAGTGCTGATTACCATCTGCCTGCAGTCAGAAATAAGTTTTCTGACTAGCTGTCAAACCTTGCTCCAAGCACTTAAATTATAAAATTGCTGGTTTGTGAGATCTCACCCTCTTACCTGACATCATTCCCTCCATGAGCAAAGGATCCAAAACAGGCTGTTAAGATCTGGAGGAAGTGGAAAAGCAGATGGACCTGAGATGTGTCTTTCTCTTCTTTGTCCTCTTCCACAGGATCTTCTGGGGGCCGGTTGGGATCTGCGAGCTCAGAGGCCAACTTCATTTCCACTCCACCTTCCTCCGCCTCAATCTCTGCCTCGGCCACTGCGTTGCAATAACTGGAGTAGCTGTCGTAGCGAACTCGTTTCTTAGAGTAGGACACCGTGTCTCCCACTAACTTCTCACTGTCCTCTGGCGTCGATGTATCTGCTGCCTTAAATGAGGAATGCACAGGCATGCCACAGATAGCAGCTGTGTAACAGGTGTAACTGTTGTTGCGTCGTAACAGTTTGTAGTTGTTTTCTTGAGCGGGCTTCTCGTCGGTGGACCTGTCCAGGTGCATTTTGTGTAGCAAGTCTTTGTACAAACCTGAGTCTTTGTGCACAGTGTGATAGACGTGGCCATCGCTCCTCACCTGGCCATCGAAGCTGAAGGTGCCATTGGAGACGGGTGATTTCACAGAGGTGTGCGTCATAGAAAAGGCCCTTCCTAAAGACAGCAGAGATTTAGAGATGTCATCTCTGAAATGCAATTCGGAAGCCCCCTCCCACTTCGCAAGACCACAAAACAAGCGTAAACGGCTGAAAAGCAGCCATCCCAGGGTACAGGACAAAGAAGACCAATTTGCAATACACGCTTTGCATAAGTGAGGAGTTAATCCTCCGCAAAATAAATTCACCCATCAAAAGTTGAGAATGCATCAAAAGTACAAAAAAAAAGGTTTTGTTCCAGCACTGGGTCTCCCACAAATATGCGGGAGGACCTGCAGTAAGTCAACTGGGGCGAGCTACTCAAAGGTGATATTTGAAGCCTAAGTCCTCGAGCTCTTTGAAAAACTCATTTCTATAAAGATTCTTTATTTGTAAAGCTGTCCTTTTTCTGAGGTTTTCTTTACTTGGAATATGTGCAATAAGTATCTCAGGAAAGGTGGTCTTGCTGCTATTTGATGCTGAGTGTGAGGTCACATTTCAAAAACACCCACATTTAAAAACGTCTATGCAACTCAAAAATAATTTAAAAAGCAGAAAACAAAAAAGTTCATGTTCTTCAAAAAATATTTCCTCAGCTTTGCAAATATTTTGCATATTTCATTTCTATTAACATTCTTATTCCCACTATATACATTTGACGTCAATGTTTGCTGTAGAGCACGTATCACAGCTAAGCCAACATTTCTGAAGAAACTCTTCTTCGTCTCCTGACTCCTCAGATTCCCGCTGTGCAACATTCACAACTGTTTTAGCTGTTTCTGAAGCTGAAGCACGCACTCAAAGAGCTTCCCATCATGACCTACTTGATTTTGTGAGAATCAGCTGAATACATTAGGCATTTACTTACCGAATTACGGGGTTGGGTAGACGTTAGCAAAGTGATAGCAAAGTCAACTGACTAGAAGTGGGTGGGAGAGGGGTGATGCCACCACGCAGAACAAAAAGAGCTTTATGCACACAGGCGTACCTCTGACGAATATACGTTCAGAAAACAATGAGTGAGATTTTTCTAGTGGACATGCTTCAAATGGTCATACCTCTGTCAACTAAAACCCACATCTTTTCATCTCTGGCTAGTAATCTTTATGCTGGATTTAACCTTCATACATCAGCTGTTTGTGTTCTCTGTATTTTTCCATTGCTTAAACGGATAGAAATACCAGTAAGAACACCAAGTGAAGCAGAAAGGGAAGTCATTTCTTTTTATAAAATGCACATGCAACCAAACAAAATGTAGTTGTTTTCAAGCTCTCTCTAGAAAATGTCACTGTCAATGAGGATCTTTCTTGACAAGTCGTGAAGAGGGATTACAGCTGAAAATCCCAAACACTAACTTATCATTCACAACAGAGACCTACATGAAGGAAAACATGCTGCCAAAACAAGGAGAAGATGAACTCTCTGTGTTGTCTTAGTTGCTTACCATATGGTACACGTGGATGGTTTCCATTTGCAATAGTATCTGATGCCCCAGCAGCTTCTGTTACTGAGCCAGTAAGGGGAACTGAGCTCTCATCAGACGTTTTGGCACCGGGAAGCTCTTTAAAGACTGGTGTTTCTTCATCTTGAATTTTATCAAGACTTTCATCTGATATCCTTGACAGTGCAGCATCTTTCTTTAACCGGCCTAAGGAAATAACAGGACTGTAATTTTAAACTCAGCCTCTCTGTCTCACTGCTTATGTTTCCAATGTTTGCATCAATGGCACAGATCCATGTGGATACAATAGCTTGGCTCTGTTTCATACACATTGTTTATTTATTTCTAACACTTAACTTCATTAAATTCATCTGAGAAAATACTATAGCATCATTCAACTTCACCAACATTGGTACCTGAAGTAAAACACCACGCTGCTCATTAATTAATGAAATCTGAAACTTTTATCTGCATTCACAACGCTATATTTACTCAAAGTAGCAAAGCAAACATGTTAAACATTGTAAAGCTAAAAGCTGTGATCAGTCCTGCCCCCTGTAAAGTTAAAGAAGTCACTTGAAGATAATAATTCTGCCAGGCTTTCCTCTTAAACATTTCCTTAACAAAATACAAAATTGATTATATTCCAGGATTTATTTTCCACTATCTGCTAGACTCTGGAAGATGTAGGCACTGCAGTGGATTAACTGAAGAGGTTTTGAATTTCTTCCACTGCAGGTTTTTAGGAGCAGGTTACATAAATACATGAGGAACAGCTTCAGCACGCCCTGCCTGTGGGTGGGGACTAGACTAGATGACATCTCAAGGGCACTTCAGTTCTGAAATGAAATTCTCCGTGATTTGAAATCAACCACATTTCTTCAAACAACTACTTACTTTCTATTTTTCTCTTCATCCAAGGGCACACAAAAATCCAAACTAAGACAGCAAATGCTAAGGATACGCCGATTGATATTAGAGCAATAGCCCACATTGGCAGTACCAGTCCAAGTACTGTGAAAACAAAAATAAAACCCAAGCAAACTGTAAATTAACTTGACTTAGTTATCTCGAGCAGTGGAAGAGCAGTATTGGAAAGCCCACGTTTGCCATTTATCAAACCCAACATGAATGACCTGCTCATTTTAAACATAAATATGTCAGATACAGCACAGTATTCAAAGGTGTAGTTGACATGCAAACATTTATGGGACCAATCCTCCAGCAATCTTACCCCACCATGACTTCATTTCCAAAGAAATCAGTGGCAAAACATCCATACCAGGGCTACTAAACTAGTTGGTCATGACTGTATATCCTAATGCATGTTAAACTGTGTCGCCCATTAGGTTAAGTATTTACCTGACCTCTGCTCCGGTCAGCAAATCCTGCTGCTTAGCTTAATCTAAGCCATTATCTGCTGATGATAATAGCTGCATGTACCACTTCTGAGCAGAGGTTTCAGTCCTGCAATGTACAACCATGCAAAAACCTTGTGCTCCTGTAAGATCACCTGGCGTCCGTCCTCCCAAGAGATCTCCTTGCCCTCGTTCAGTTAACCAGATGAAGAATGAGCCTGGACTCTGACCTTCCAGTCCCATCTATGTGTGCCCATCTTGCAACTTATGTTGTTGATTCATACTTGTCGGTAAATGTTGCCAGGACAGAGGCCAGGGAGAGTAGACATATATTGTAAACATACATTTCCTGCGTTACCAAAAACAGAGTTCCACCTTTTCATTCACACACTTTAGAGGCTGCTAAGCTGAAACAGAAGGGACATTAAGATTCTTATTTATTTTGCTTAATGAGTCACTGCAGACTGCCTGACCTACTTCTGCAGAACAATTAGTCAGGAAATGTTGGTTATACAGCTGATTTACTGTGAAACATCTTGGACACCTAACCAATGAGGATTTTGACTTAAGAAAAAAGAAGAGTTGAGTTATGCTCCCCTCAAAGTGGGAACTTTGCAAGCTTTTCATTAATTTCAGTAATGCTACACTATCGAGCAGAGGCTACCAAATGCATGCTTCTGGTACATCTAGCACATTACGTTTTAGAGAAAACGGATTTCCATTCAAAAAAGGTCCCTTTCTAAACCTATTTTCTTAATTCAGGGGGCACGTGCAGGAGTCTCTCTTCAGTTGTGTGATCCTTCATGGCTCTGGGGCAATAATCTAATCTAAAGATAACATTCAATGACCAGATTCTTTTTTCAATGAAGTCGTTGAGAGCATTGAACACCTTTTTTCTGAACTCTCTCAGTGCAAGGTTGTGTTTAAATACTCACTACTTAAGTAAAGTTAAACATGAACACACAAGTGCAAATATATAAACATATAAATGCAAATAAAAGTATATAAATACGGAAACACAATAAAATATACAAGTAGACAAAAATATAAATACAAATAAAGTTAAAGTCATTAAAATGATGTATCATTTCCTTGTACGGAGTTGCAGTGAAAACACAGCACCCAGGAGAGATGCATTAAATGCAGACACAGGCTTGGGGCTTCTTATCGCTGACGGGAAATAAAGAAGTAAATTTAATTAATAGGCTCTGTGCTGGATCCGCCAGAGCAGTGGCTCTGCTGGTTTCAGTGGAGATATAACATGAGATGGAGTGCATACAGCCTATGTGAGTGCTCTGGACCTCCCCTCCTTGCTCTGCATATTTGCAATACCGTTGAGAGCTCAAAGCATGCTCAGATGTATGAAGCCAAAGCTGGCAGCTCAATATTTCCCTTTCTTCTGAAGAGGGAACGTTTTGTAGCTGTGCCCATCCCCACTAAACAGAATGATCGGGGGCAGTCACAAAAACACATGGACGAATAGGAGCATGTGTGCAAGTACCTGCTTTACTCTTGCCCTCGTTAACTCCTAATGAAGGAAGCAGCGATGCAGTGTTTACAACAACCCGAGAGCACGCCGGCAGCACACCGTTATCCACAACCAACACTACACTGCGACTGCAGGAAGCCTCCCAGCTGTGCCTCCATCTGCTTGCTCACCTGGTGCTCCCGTGTACATGATTGAAAACACGTTAATAGCGATGGTAGCAGCATAGAACACTGGAAGTGCGCGGAGACCATTGGGCACAGGGTCTTCCTGCAGAGAAATCAGAAAAAAAAGGAAGCATTAGCTGGGTTTTCCACCAGATTAACGTCAGTATGTTAAACCAACATGAGGAAAATGCATGTTCCCAAGCCAGTGCCAGGCAGGTGGAGCCTTCAGGTAGATAGTGTGGTTACACCCAAACCCACAGTGCTGGTCTTGGCAAGCACCAGCATTTCAGGGAAGCTTGACACTGTTCTTGGGCACCATGGGTTGTAGCTTCAGGTCTGCTGCAGACCTGCTGGCTGATCTGGGCACAGGCTTCTTTCTATGGGCATTTTCCTTTGCAGGGGGCGGTCCTGGCTGCCACATCAGGTGCTAAAGCAGGCATGTCAGCGTGCCTCACTGCTCAGTGATGGGTGCAGAAGGCAGGCGGGCACGCGGCCTTGTGCCCCTGGCACTCACAGGCAGAGGCTCAGCTGACAGCCCTGCGGAAACGCACCATGCAATGCGTGGAAAAAGCCTTTGTGAAGAGAGAGCTTTGGCTCTTTGATGGGCTCCACGTAGCTGGGAGGAGGCTGGCGAAGCCAACAGGCAGCTGGTCAGGTTTTGCTTCCTAATGCTGTGCAGAGACACCAGGGCCATGCACACAAGGGCATGTTCATGTGATTTTGATTATTAATTTCCTAAGTTGTTAGGTTTTGATTGTAATAGAGGAACTTTTCCTTACAATGTCTCAGTCTTTACGCAGCTGGAGTCATTTTAAATTCAAAGCTGTGTGTGTTCAAATTTGCCACCTCCTTTTATCGACGATGTTTATTTACATCAGAAATAAAGGATGACGAAGCTGAGGTTACAGGTGGTGTTATTTATAGCAAAAGAATTAATTCCTCCTCTATTTAAGTTCCCTGTATAGCCACTAATATGGTGTCGCTTATTTTAGGCCCTTGTCATGTGCTGTATCCCCTATTTTAGCAAGTTGAATAGTGTGAGAGAAATGGAAAGAGCAGATAGAAGCGTTCGGTTTCCAGTCTCTGCTGGGTGGGAAGCAAAACATCTTCCACACCAGAGATATATGGACTGATGCTACCTCAAAGCTGACTGAGGTCACTAAAACCCATTGATTTGGGTTTCTTGAGAATCTAGGAAAGAAACAGATGCCTATCTTACAATATCTGACGCACTAAAAAACCAAAGCTTAAAATTTCTCTGAAATATTAATGAGTATCTCCCAGTGAGGACTGTTCTTTATAAATTACAGTTTGAATTGCTGTTGTGAAACTAAGTCAACGTCAAACAGTTTGTACTAATAAAGCAGCAATCTCAATGTATCATCTGTCAGTGAAACAGAATATACAATATTAATTGGCTTATGATGCACTTGCATAGCACTTTCAAAGCCTCAAGTATGTGTTTTGCTACTTACTCCGAGCTTTTAGAATTGCTGAGAGCAAATACAGCTCCAGTGGTTAGATAAGAAATGACTGGTCTCCTATCCAAACAGCAAGCCACAAACTTTAAACTCTGTGGAAGCGTCAGCGCACAAATGATGGGCTAGAACACAGCCTTCGTGACAGGCACTCATTATAATGATGAAATTAATTTACCTTCTTCAAAATGAAGAATCTGATCAACACAAAGAGTATTCCAGACATCAAGCCAGACAACAGTGGGGAAATAAACCAAGAGGCAACTGTGTTGAGAAAAAGAAAGAAAAGAACATCAAATATATGGTGTACGTGCATAACCGTCAAGCAGCTAGTGGTCAATGAGCAATGCATTCAGAATTGTTCTTGTACAACTGCAATGAGTGTTACAGATGTTTAGTTAGAACTGGTGCAGCTCAATTTCCACTGACACTCATGAAAGCCAAATGACGCCGGGCACTATTAGAAACATCAGCCAAAACAATTCCAAATAACTTTGCAAGTTTAGTTATCAAATTAATCAGGAAAAATTTGTCTGGGCTTATGCAGAACGGACCAAGAGAACACTATGAATTCCTAATCCCAACTGTGAATGGTGCAAGCAAGTGGCAAGTAACTGCAGCTAGCAGGATACCACACTGCTCAAAGGGTAAAAGTCTCAGTTTCCAAAATGCCATAGAAGCACCAGCTGCAGAGAACAATGCACACAAATTTTTTTGCGGGCAAGATTTGCAAGTGTTCAGGACTCATTTAACTGAAGTGGGTGGCAAAACTCCCACTGATTTCAATAAAACAGGATTAGGGCAGTGCTCTGGAAATTTCATCCAGAGTCAGTTATTGTTTGTGACATGGTTAACAGATTGATTCTGCTGTCATTTCAAGCTCACTACAAACTTTATTTTGCCTTTTACAGATTAAAAAAAATACACATTGCTCCACCTTCTCTAAAACTCAGTTGTATTTCTGTGCCTCCAACCTCGAGTCCTTTTAATGCAGGATTCAGGCTGTGGCTGGAGTTACAAGGCTTCCAAGACAATACAGAAACCTCCTTCACATCCCTGCTTGGCGACTCTGTTTGTGGCAGTGGGAGGCTGTGATGTAAACATGTGCTGAGCACCCAGCGTTCCCCTTCCTGGAGCTGGTGGGTGGAGAAACATGACTGTGAGCATTCACACGATGGCTAGCGTCGCTCAGAGCAAGAACGAGGTGGTATGAGCTGCCACAAAAAGTTTCAGAAGAGGAGAAGTGTCACCTTGAAGCACGTCTGGGAGGCACAATGTCTCCTCAGCTTGCTGCAGGGGAAGCACCACTTGTGTTTTACCTCTTTATCCAGGGCTGGCCTACAGATGCACTGCAGCCCTCAGACGGAAAATAATTTAAAGAGGGCATGCTGCCAGCACAAGGCATGCTTCTGAGAAAGCTTTTGCAGTCAGTACACGCTCTTTCACATACCCTCCCACATAAAAGGAAACGGCAATTACCAATCTTGACAAGCTGCATCCACTGAACTCCCCGTGTGCCAATTGCGACGAGGGAAAATCCAATGGTAGCACCCACGATGCAATGGGTCCCCGATATTGGGAGTTTCAAGAAAGATGCAATCAGCTGCCAAACGGCAGAACCTAGAAAATGAAGGAGAAGAGAAGCTGCACACAACAATAGTAACAGGAATGTCACATAGAAAATTTTTAACCATGTACCCTCATTCTTTTATGAGCACAGCCCACACTCCACATGCACAACAGAGATCTCCTGAAGATAATTTTGTTCCTGTTCTATCTCTAAAAGCAGATACTACAACATCTGCATCTTCTTTATGACTCTGTCACTATCAGCACTTGGTGCTGCACAGCAGGTCTGCTCATTTTTGGAGGCTTTCACTATTTTTCACTATTCAGCTCATCAGACTGAACACACAAACAGCTCTGGGTATGCATCAAGCCTAGAAAACCTCATTCTTCAGAGATGAGCATGGAAGCCTCCAAGCGACCAGTGTCAGGAGGCGTCCATGGCTTCACTCATGGGATACCCATGCTCATGAATTCATGCTACCAGAGAAGGGCTCAAATCCCGGCCCAGGGAGCTTTTATGCCTCTCCTCAGTGGTGTGCAGCTGCTATCCAGAGTGCTCTGTAGGAGAAATGGACTGAGGTGGGAGTGAGGATGCTCACCATCTTCACTTGCAGCTCACTGCAGCACTGGAGAATTCAGGCTGTGGGAAAAAAGACGCCTAGCACCATGGAGCGGACCTTGTATCTGTTTTCGGTCCAAAGTTGTGGTGTTCAGATCAGACCACAGTTGGACAGTAAGCCTCCAGCACGCAGCTTCACGCCCCGACCCTTTCTCACACTGTGTCACCAAGGTCCTCTGCTTGTCTTGCAGTGTGGCGAGCGTGGGGACATCCAAATCATCCAGGCAGTGACTCCAGATTTCTGTTTGTCTTGTTTAGTATCAGAGAACTTGCAGTAATATCTCTTAGTAATATCTCTTCTTCATCTTAAGACTTCATGTTCTTGAGACAAAATCTGCATGTGTTAAGAAGCTCCAATGACAGCAATCAAAGTTTGATGAAAGATCCCATATCGCCTGGCTCGTGCCACCCGTCTTCACAGATCTGCAGCAGACACAGGTGATAAAGCAAGGCTGCTGACCACACGCTGACACTCCAGTTGCAGCCTCCATCCTCAATTCCAACAGGGGAGGATGGTTTGAAGCTTTTGAAATGGAGTCTGGTTACATACCAGGCTATAAAAGCACTGAGAAAGAGCAGTGATGAGGTTTTGCAGCTCCACAACACACACGCGTCAAGAGGGGAGAGAGCAAGGAGCCAGTTACCGACGCCTTCTGAAGGTGCACAAGGGCTCCAGTGCAAGGAACATAGGGCTGATGCAGAAGGGGAGGCAAGCTGAAGGAGCAGCCCCAATGGGAGGGGCTGGAAGAGAAGAAAGGTGGAAGGTACAGAGAAATGAAGGGAAGAATGAAAGGTATACCTATAAAAAAGCCTCAGAGACTGGTTTGTCACTTCAAACAAGCCATTGTACGGTTGAGTTTCCACCTTATAAATACCAAACCACTCAGTCTTGCCAGAGCAATTTGCTGCCATCATGTGCAGCTATGTTTGGAAGTCAACCAGCTTGTAAAACGGATCTCTCCTGGGGCACTGTCCCAAAACAACTGGTACTCCTACCGCCATTGGAAATTCTAGATCAAACACGGAACACCTGCTCCTTAATTTTTTGGCCTCTCTTCCTCTACACTAAAATAAAAATAAATCCACTCTGAAACCTTTGACATGAACTTAAGAGGCCAGCAAGTGGAAGTGAGGTGAAAGGGAACACACATGGTAACATCTGTGAAGAGTCAAATGAACAAAGAGACAAATCAACCACGGATATGTAATTACACCAAAAAAGACATTTTAAAAAATAGGGAAAATGCTTCCAAGCCACAGCTGCACTAAAAATGTGCAGAGGCCTTTTTTTTTCTTTTTTTTTTTTTTTAGTAGGGAAGAGAGGGGAATACAGCCCTATTTCTTATTTAATCAACTTCATTCAGAAAACAAACAGGAGGCAAAGTAGTGGAGGACTGACAGGTAGCCTACAGAGGACAATGTGTGGTCTAAAGAAGTTTAAGCAAGCATATTACAGTGCAGAAGAAAATACAGATTAAGCCTCAGCAGGATTTTCCTCTGGGGCTCGCAATGCCCAAAGGTGGACACCTGAACTATCAACATCAATCCTTAGCTCCTCTCCTAAGGAAAATGCACGTTCCCAGCCTTTGCAAAACCAGCCCAGAAGGCAGAGGGCTCACTACAGCTTGTCGTGGCCCATGACATGAATGCTCCAGTACAGCAGCATCTTACAGCACCCCAAGAGTAAGAGTGCCAAGTGTTCTAACCACAAAAACCCAACGTTTTAGTAGGTTACAAATTATTACAAAATATTACATTTCAAAATGTAGATGCAGATGATGTCATCCCCAGACAATCCCAGTGCTCCTTGCTTCCTTCTTTCTGAACAGGTGGTTGTCCTGAAAATCCCCATCTGCCGTTTGCTGCAAGCACCAAGAGATCTTCCAGTGACATCTGGAAAGAGGACACCGCCACTGTGGGTCTCTTCCAGACTGCTGGCTCAGGGAAGCCTCTTCGAAACTCAGAAGCTAACTCTGTTTGTGGAAACGTGATCACGATGCACAAGAGAAGGGGAAGGAATATGCAGAGGAAAAAGAGAAATAGGAAGATAAAACATTCAGGAGAGAAAATGCAGAGAAAATATCATACATCCAGAGAAAAGCTGGAGGTGGATTTGAGGAAAAAAATTGGAACCTGTAGTTTGTAACTTGTGCGTAATTCAGAGATTTAAAATGTGGGATTTATTCTTAATGCCCTTGCTGGAGAAAGGGAATGCAACTGGTCATGAAGTTCACACAGGCTTACGTAAACACACATGCAAATAAGCTGTTTTCCTTCAGCTTCTGGCCAGTTGCCTCCACAGGGGGCATGGGGGACGTAAAACGTTGTCCAGAGGGGATCAGCGTGTCATGAAGAGACAGAAAGGAGACAGGACCCCTCCTCTGCAGGCGACGGTCAGGAGATGCAGGTCGCTTACATCTCACGTGGCGTGCACTGCTCCCAGGTACACGTCAGTCGGGAACGATAGAGCTATCCCAGAGACAAAGGCTAAATACTGCAAGAGAGCAGTATTCTCTCAGTAGATAAATACTGCAAGCAGAGCGGCGCTCCTCGGTCATCCCACAGCTCCAGGGCAAGAGCAGGAGTCTGCAGCTGGCCTTGCAAGGCATGAAGAAAGAGGGACCGATGGAGCTCAGGAGCACTGAAGCCATTCCGAGCAGGTGCCTTGCAGGAGGCAGCAGCAGACCGACTCCTCTTCCTCTTCACCAGGGGAGTCAGCCAGTCCTTGGGAGGCTGAGGCATGACGAACGCCAAAGGGGAGCATTGCCCCTCTCACACACACCAAACCATCTCAGTCCAGCCCAGAAACCGGTGCTCTAAGCCCGCCTTGATCCATTTGAACGAAAAAAGCACAGAAACGGGGAAAAAAATTCATGTAGTAGATCTCTGTATGGAATCACCTATTTTGCATGCAGGTTCTGTTTGAAAACTTTGGGGAGAGTGCTTCCTGCTCGCTGTACCCTGCCCTTTAAGAGCAGGTTTGCTGTTGATTCTTATGGGAGCTCTCCAAAAGCTCACAAAGCCTCTTGCATACAAACAAAGGAGAAATACCAGAGCTTAATGTTACTTACCTCAGAATATGCCATTTGTTCTGAACGGAGATTAATTTAACTGCAAACAAAAGCGTACAGAGTACACTCAGAGGTACACAGAACTGCTGCTGGTTCGAGTCAGGAAAAGTAAAAATACCTTCAACGTGTGGCCATCCATCTTTACTGCTCCTTGATGTTTTGTCATGGGGCAGGATTAAGCATATGACTAAATGCAATCACTCAGCCAGACCACCAGTTTTAGCAAATATGTTTTGGTTTCCTTAATTCTTTAAAACTATTTAGGCGATTCCTTTTGATACTTATTCATTGCAAACTTTCTGCAGGATTTTCTGTACAGTTGCAGGTGGTATGCTGACATATTTTCCATTTACCACAATAAAAATCGTCAAAATCTTTTTTTTTCCAGCGCCCTAGGAATACATATATATGACCCATTACATTAAGTGTTTTTTCTATTACTTCAATGGACGAACAGCTGAAAAATGCAAGTGATTAGAAGTGTTTTTAAAAAGTAGGAGCCTAAAAAGGCAACACAAGCCCCTGTATTTGCACAAACCCAGACACGTGAGTCCAGAAGACGGGAAGATTTAAACTTAATCAAAACGTTCAGAAGGAGCAGGATGACAAACACACAGCGACTGCTGCTCGGAGCAGGAGAGCACTACTTACCAACCATCGCACTGACCTCCCCTGCCATCAGCAGCACCGTGGTGTTGTTGTACAGGTTAACGTCGATTATACCTTTCCGAATCGTTTCTCCGACTTTTGCTCCCAGCAGCACTGAGCCAGTAGTTTCGAAAACTGAAGCCAAAATGCAAGCCTGGCGCAAAGTCACTACGCCAGAGCCCACGGCCGTTCCGAAAGAATTGGCAACATCATTTGCACCGACCGAAAATGCTAAAATGAAAGCAATGATAAAACCCACAATGACCATCCACAGGTACTCCTCCATCGCCATCTTTCCCCAAAGCGTAGGTCAGTTTCCCCTTTGCAAATAGTTAATAGTCGAGGCTGGAGGGAACCGTAACGGATTTGGAAAGCAGATTTCTGTAAACAATGAGTTCTCTCTGGTAAGTGCTGGGTAGTGTTAGAATGTGAAGAAACTGCTAACTGCCGATTTTCACACTACTATAAATACTGTTCATTTGCCTGCGCTCGGTCAGCAGTGAAGCACATTCCATATTTTGCTCCCAAACTGGTACAGCAGCAATGTCCTGTCCTGCAATGGAAAGAAAGAAAAGAGAATTAAGAAAAGAGGGAGCACTCGGCAGAGCCTGCCTCAGAGTGTGTTTTCAGTAGTAAACAGATGATTTAAATCCCCTAATGGGACCCTGCTTTGGCATGTGACTGTTCTAAATCATAGAGCAATTCAGAAAGGTTAAAATGAGGTCACCTCCAAAGCAGCCCGCTTCTTGCAGTATCACTGACCAAGAAAATGTTTTCATCACTTTAAAAGGCCTTAGAAAGGCTGGAGTTTTGTTTGCGTCGCGTTTACCAGGCAGTGTGCTCAGCCCCCCTCCGAGGAGGAGGACTCACTCTGGCCCTTGGCAGCACGTGAGCACATCGCATGTGGGACATACAGCCTGTCCCACGCAGCCCGGCTCCCAGCTGAGGCACACTGCCCAGCTCCACTGAGCTCTGCAGAGCCATCACGTTCTACCAGCTGCAGCTGGGGATGCACTCCTCTGAAAAGAGATTTTATCTGCCTGTGAAACACCACCAAAATACTCTCAAGAGCATCAACATTATATATTAGTATTGCTATTGTCATATATTGCTATTATCACATCCCAGGCAGTCAGAATATCATTTTCTTACAGCTTCTCAGTCCCTGAATCAGCACAATAACCACAACATTCCCATGTATTCCTACAGATCTATGTAAGTCTAGGAAAAAAGTTTGACTAAACAGTTAAGCTCTCTGCTCTTTTCTATAGATAATTACCATAATAAGCTTATACTTGAACCATTCTTATGCATATATTTGAGTATGTTGTGATGGCTTCAGTTTTATGATATCCTTTTTGAACTGTGTCTTAATTAGTCTTTAATTAGTTTAATCTGAAATATGAGTGAGATCTTTATAAAAAAAAAAATGCAGAGAGGAAGGGGCATTAAAAAATAAAAGCTTCACCATCCCAAAGTGTCCATCTCAATCTCTAGGTCAACAAGTAAGCCACGAAGTATGTATTTATATAAACCAAATTTAAAAACCACACTTTTACACTATGCTGTCAACTTTTACTGCTACGAAACAGAGGCAGTTTGAAACCAGACAAACTATTTTTGAGAATGTACAGGGAAAAAAATACCATTTCCCAGACTTGGCTGGGACAGACTGTATGAATCCTTCGTATATTTGCTCCCAGAAGCTCTTTAGCTTTAAACCAGCTGTCATGGGTGCAAAGCATTGCTGAACCTGAGCCTGTAAGGACTCGTGGGTCCCAAAAACAGGAAGGACCAAGGTGGTTAAAGGCTGGAAGCAAGCACCAGCTTGGAGAAATCCATCTGCCTCTTCCACTGGCTCCTGCTCTTCTAGTAGCCACCACGAAGTCATCTCCTACCACCTCCTGCCTTCCCACCCGCACTCCATGGCTCCAGGAAAGTGCCATTTTGGAGGTGGTAAGGGGTCACAGGAACATTGAGCAGCAAATATCTGCCAGCCAAGTCCACACGTTGCAAGAAGCATTTCAGAGGCCCGGGGAACATCAGAGGACAAACACTGAGCCCAACTCTTGCTCTCCCCCTTCAGTCTCATTCAACAAACCCACACCCACATTTTCAAAACCATGCTGAATTTATTTTGATGACCCCAATGCAGTGTAGGTCTGTGGTTGGAAGGAGGAAGGGTCTCTGCAGAGAATGTCCAAAACCCAGAGATAATGATGAAATTGAAAAAATAATGAGATTTTGCATATTCCTGAGATGCTGGATCCTTTAGAACAACCAGGAGGGAAATATCACACCGATACTTACGTTATTGTTTCCTGGAAAACTCTAAGGTTTATGTCAAGGATTGATGTTTTCTCTGAACGCACATATTAAGGAGAAAAGATTTCTCTCCTTTCTCCAGGCTCCACAGAGGCTGGGTGACTGTTGCTCCAGTCTTTTCCAGATATGGAGCAGATATCAACCCCTGAACGACTTGCACTCCAAAATAACATCTTGGAAGGCCTTAACTGCCGAAAACATTTGTATAAGGATTTTTATACTATGAGATAACATGAGAAAGCGAAGCCCCAATGCATTTTTCATGTTTGAAGACTTGTTTCCCTTGTATAATTCATGAGCACTCTGCTATTGGAGTGGGAAAGGGCTTGAAGAGAGGGAAGGGCTAATGATATTTGGAAGACATGATTACAGTCAGCACTCATCTGCCTGAGAAGGCGGATGAAACTTGTGGTGTGCAACCAGGAGACACTGTGACATGCCAACGCCTGTCCCATAGCCCAGGAGCCTTTCCCAACCATCCTGCATAGTGAGAGCCTTGTTACATACCTTGTTTCAGATGGAACCACAACAGAAAACATGATTACTCCAGACAAGGTGTTAACGAAGCGTTGGTTTGAGTGTTTCAGCCTGTAAGGCTTTGGCCCTTTCAAGGAGGGCCAAGCACTGCATTCCGAAGACTGACTAGCTGCTGCCTGAGCTGGGGACAGTCAACTGGAAATTCTCTGCAGAGAGCATGAGTGTGCAAGCATGGGGAAAGACAAACATTTTTCCTTACTCTGTTAAATCCATTCATTAAAAAAATTCTATTTATGTATATTGCATTTTTGCTGGGAGATAAAGTGCTAGACCAGGCTCCTTCCTTGATGCTGGAGATTCATGATTAAATTCCTTACCCTGCATGGACAGCAGCTTGGCCAAGTTAGCCTCTGTGCCTCAGCTTCCTCTCCAGAAAATGGGCAAACTTGACTGATCTCCACACACGCATCCTCAAACACAGTGGTTATGAGAGCCCTCTTTCCTTCAGGCCCGCAAGATGCTAGTAAATCCTTATTCCCAGCAGAGTCTCAGTCTCTCGTCCACTCATCAGCCAACCTACCCATTTACTGTGGTGACCCAATCTCTTGGATGAGGGAAAGCGTGGGGATTGTGACATTCCCCACTGCAGTAGGACAGCATTTATTCAATACAGTTCCTCCAGCTTCCAAAGTAAACTGCTAAGTCACAAGGCTGCCCTTATAGCTTCCCCAAGGGACGAGCTCCAGGTGGTCCCAAGGAAATGAAGGCTAGAAGCGTTTGTGCTGGGGCAGAGAGCTCCTGAATCTCCTGGTGAAGGCCAAAGACTCTCAAAGTGTGCTGGTGGGGCTCTTGGCAAAGGGCTCGGAGGGGCAGCTACATGACCTCCCTCCCTGGAAGGGGATGTGGGGAGGAAGAGGTGCCTGCAGCAAGGAGCCACTATTCTGTCATGCTGTGCAAGCGTCAACACAGAGGTTCTCCGCCAAAGCTTCAACTCAGTTTCACCATGGCAGTGGCTGTGCCTTGTCTTTAACACAACCAAAATCTAAGTGAAAAGAGGAAAGGGAATCAGCCCATTTAGAAACCAACATGCAGGCTGTGTTTGGATAGCTGTGTTACTACTCTCTCCTTAAGTAAGCAGGAGATGTTAAACGTTGACAGAAAGAAACAGAAGGGAAAAAAAACCCAGCCACATCGGCTCCTCTGTGAAAGTTTTCAGAAATGCAAAATATCCTGCAAAGTAGGCCAGTGACTAAATACAGACTAAATCTTGTAGTGTGCTTCTTTCTGGAGCCCAAAATACATCTGGCATGCTCGGGCATGCTGAGCTATGCCCCTCATCACCTAATCTAACTCACGAGCCTGCGGTATTTCGTGTTGTTGCTGGGACAAAAAAGAAACGGGAAAAAACGCCAGACAGGAGGGACTGACAGACCATCGGCGTTACGCGACGGCTGAAAGTCTCAAGCCTGTTTCACCCTTTTCTATTTCCTCAATACGCCTCTGTGGTGCCTGACCTGCTCAGCGCTGGGAAATCCTCAGCTTCACCTGTGGGACGGATGTGGTTTCCCCAGTCAGCTGCGCCACGTGGAGAGGTCACTGGTGCTGAGTCCCCTCCGGATCCCTGCTGGTGTCTGGGGCCAGTGGTGCGCGGTGAGCCCGGGCCTGAGGGAGCGGGACAGAGCACCAGGCCACGGCCGCAGCAGCACCTCTGTGGGTCGCTGTGAGGCACGCGTCTGGAGCGACTTTGGAGGGAGCGTTCCGGCCACAGGAAGCTCATCTGGCGTCAAAGGCAGGTTTTTAGCTAACGTGGCTTTCTTCTGATCAATAATTAGCGTGGTGCACTTGGGCCTTGTGAGATGGGCCCTTTCGGTGGACTTAGAAACTTTCAGAACTTGCACCTCGGTGAGAAAACCCTGATTTTTGGAAATGCTAAGCACATCCCTGTGCCTCCCTGGCAGATGACCCAGACACCCCCTGCGAGGTTAGTTTGCCTCCAGCTGAACATCTCCTCAGAGCTCCTCCTTTCTGGAGGGAGGGAGCAGAACCACATGGAGGTGAGGAGCACTGGCACTCACCGAGTGACAAGCAGATCTGCGGGACAAGTCAGGCAGCGAGAAGCAGGAGATCATTTTAGGACATGTTTATATGTGGGCACTTACTAAGAGAGCTATTCTGGAAACTATTCACAATACACTTCCTAAGCGTAGGCAAGCTTTTGGTGAAAACTTAACAGGAAATTGGGAAGATTATGTTGTCAGTTCTTATTTTTTAGCCAAACAGATTGCTGCAAGAGAAGGCAGAACCACCTAACAGCAGGGACGAATGGTTAAACAAAAGCCCAGGACTAAGTTCAAAGTCTGAGGAAGCGATCCCAGTGCATTACCCGCCAGCAATCCAGCTGCGTGACACAGAGGAACAAACAGAGACCCGATAAACGCTCTTTCACCTTCTCTCTCCTGAAAATTAGGGGAGAATCCACTGCATTCACGTGAAACGTTAACTGTACATAAACCACACTGCACGCAACCCTTCTGCTCTCAGCAGCTGCCCCAGGCTGGAGTTTAGAGGTTCATCCTGCTACAGACAGGATGGGGACTCAGCAAGTTTCCATTTTCAACTGTTTTTTCGTTGTTCTTTTTTTTTTTTTTTGCTGTTGTTGACCAAGTATGAGCAAAAAATCAAAAGGTGGCAGCTAATGTAGCATTTCTAAAGTAACAACTACAAATACTCTGCTTCTCGTTGTGACAAGAGGTACGGGGGAGGACGATTTCTTTTCCCCTGCAGTGCTCAAAACAGCAGACATTTCCTTACAGACGGCGGTGTTTAATTTGCACCGACAGGACCTTCACTTCTCATTACCGGTGGCTGAAAAGTCTGTCTCAAACACTTACCACACCGGGGCTTCCAGGAGGTTATTCCATCCCTCCCAAATTTCTGTGTGCTGTTCTTTGTGTAAGACCCATTTGTCAGGCTTGCCACCTATGTATACAAGCGCAGGGATCTTCTAAATTCCTAATAGCTCTGGCACTGCAGCCTACTGGTACTAAATACAGTGCTGTGCAGGAATCAGACCTGATTTCTAAGCAAAGCTCCTGACATAGTTCACAGAAATAGTTCTCATCTTTTCTAGTTCCTGCTGGGCCATAATGCTCACAAAGCGTCTGCTTTGAGCCACTAATATTACATCTGTGATCTGAAAGGTGCTACAATTCAAGTGGTTCGAGACCAAGAACATCCCTATATGGCTCTAAATTACATGCAGAGGACTTGTCACAAGGCCAAGCGTGATGCAAGTTTAATGCTCCAGGACAGAAAAAGCACCCTCAATTTACATTAAAAAATCAAGCACCACATACGCGGAGGCGGTTTTGTATCAATCAGTTCCTATTTTAACACAGTCACAGTGTGTTTGTGCATACTTGGCACTACTACTCGATATGGAAACGGCACTGAAGTTCACAGCTTCCCAGGGGCTCCTATCAAGTTTATCACTGCAGAGAGGGACCGTCACCTTTAGCTCCTAACACCTGCAGAGGATGCTTTGTTTTCCTAGAGCCTACCGACCTCTGCTCCCACCACTGAAAGGTCAAAAATGCAGATGAAATATTTAGCGTGAGATCACGTTGCTGAAAACATTCACTAAAGACATAGAGAGCAGTCAGTCATGCTGAAGCAGTAACTCTACAAACCAGCAAGGTACGCTAGGTGAAGTATCAACAAGTCCTTGTTTTTCACCTGTTGATAAATATCTTCTTCTGTATTAAAGTACAGTTTTATCCTTCAGTGGCTGAGCAAAGTCTTTCTAACATGCAAACAGTTATTATGATTCTGCATGAGAGATTTAAAGGATCCGTTCAGAGAAAACAAACAAGTGCTTGTGGATATTAAAGCCACATTTTATAAAGGAAAGCCATGCACAGAAACCTTTAGAACTCACCCAGTGTTTAAAAGTTGTTTCAAGAGAAACAGGAGCTAAGTTCTCCCAGCGACTTGCCTTCCTGGTTGTAAATAGAGGCTGAAGTCTAAAATAGATAGCCTATCATTCAGCACAGCCACATCTGAACATGCAAACTTCCAGAGGGTATAAAGGGTGCTGCGACTTACACGGGCAGTCCTCGGATAGAATTCCCTCCAGCACGGGGGAGCCCGCAAGACAGCTCCGAGAAGCATCAGCGCGAGTCCAGAGCCGTGTTCAGGAGGTGGGAATCTGCCTCCTCTTAAGCAAAGAATTCTGCTGGGGGTGGGCACTGATAAAACACAACACTGCGTCACAACTGCACTCATTAGGCAAACCAATCCAAGGAAGCTCACATTAAAAACAACAAAATGCTCTCTCATTTCCCCCCCCCCCACCAAGCACAGGCATAGACAAGAAAGCAAATCTCTTTTTCCTACAAACAGTGATCAGTGGGAATTGTTGGGGTGATCAGGTGAGCTGAGAAGCCCCGGGTCGCCCCTTTGCAAGCACACCGAGCGTACATTTGTTCAAACGGTGAAAGTGCGTTTAGCAAGAAGGTACGCACATCCGATTTGGGAAGGATGTTGCATGCTCGTTTCTTTATCCATGTCAGTAGAGGTCTCACAGGCTCTGCAGACTGCAGAAAGCTGAAGATGTGCACGAGCGTGGGCTGGAGCAATGCCTAAGCAAGCAACTTCACTTACTAAAGTTCAACCTAAATTACCGAGCCAAAATTCCTTGAACCACTTTCCTTGGAGCGGGAAGCGTTTCTGCATGTGTGTCAAGGCAAAAATAATGTCTGCCGAAAAGCACCTGGGTTAGCTTTGTGTAACATATGTGCTTTAATGCTATGGGAGGCAATCAAACCATTTCATTCAGTAAAAAGGAATTTACATGAAAACTTCATTGTCGTGGTTTAAAAATCTGACACACACACATTTACTTAATAGGTTTCTAGCTTATAAATAAATGGCATTTCAAACTCCACATTTTTACTGAAACTTTTTTTTAGGTTTTACTCCATTCTGAATCACCCAAAGCCACGGCATCACATTCAAACATAACAAACTTCAATTTGCCATGTTCTCCACAAATCAAATAACTGACTTAAATCTGTAAACACAGACTTGGAAACTTGATTTTTAACTCATCTATCTTTTCAAGCCTGGATAAAGTCATAATATTACTTAGCAAGAAGGTAAAGGATATCCAACTGTTTAAGCTCAGCTGCAGATCATATTCAGGGATAGTCTGGTAAATCTGAAAAGTGGTTTATATTTCTTAAGAAAACTCACATGGATTAGTAAGCCTACATCATCTTCTACAGAGAATTAGGGCAAATCTCCAGCTAGAAATCTCTAATGCAGAAATGACATTAAAAATCCCCAATTTAAATAAATAAATAATAATAATAATAAAAAGATAAATATCAGGCCAGGATTCCTGACAAGAAGCGTTGACTATTTACTGAAGGTCAACACCCAACCGCTATAAAGCTTGCCTCGTGGCTGCTAGCTGTGTGCAAAGCTAAGTCTCTGGGCTGGCTGTACAGCCTCTCCTTCTGGTGCTGTAATTGCTGGCCACCAGGCTCACCAGTTGCAGAGAAGTGAGGGAGGCTAGTGCTCTCACACTGGTTTTCCCTTCTTCACAAAAGCAACAGATGTTAACAATGAGAAGGTTAGCCTTCTCCTGCAGATCTGAACTCCTCCTACTTCTTATCCTAGTTTTTACCAGCAGCGCCAATCAATTCAAGTGAGAGCCATCCCGAAGTCATGACATGAAGTCAGCCTGTATTTATAGGTCTGGATTCCAAGGTTTTAAGGAAGTGCATAAACAAACATAGAAACTTTCTTGGAGTGCTTATTTAACTTTATAAAAGTAGGAAGAAAAGAAAGAACACAAAATATTATTTCACATTCTGTTTATAGCCGGCACATTGTTGACGTCTGGCTTGGTAAAGCTCAAACAGGAAGGGTCACAAGCAGCTCCAAATCCACCCGAGCTCTCCCTAAACTAGGGTTCATCCAGCTTGGAGTCCCACCGACAAGCGTGCAGAGGCAGGTAGGAAGGAGGCCTTCCAGAGGACTTTCCTTGGCCAGGCTATTCAGGAGGTACCTCCACCCACCCCCAAAGCCAGAAGCTGCCAACCAGCGCTTTGGGAACCATCTCGGACCCACACAGACAACAAAGTGGGACCATTTGGGTGCCAATTCCCATGAGTCAGCCTGACCACAGCCATGGTTTCTTATTGATGTAAACTTCAGAGCAATAGCAAAGGATATAATAAACAGCACAGAAAAAGGAAATATCTTTCAAGCTTTTGTTCTGCTAAATCAGCATTGTGGACCTCAGGCACAGGAAAAGTCAATCCAAGATGGGTTGACCATTAAAAAAAGTTACAATTTGGGATACCACTAAAGAAACAGACAAAGTAAAATTTATACCACCACAAAATAAATGATGAGGATCAGCTTCTGGCAATGGGGGCACTAGCTGGGTTCCCATCAAAGCAAATATTTGTAGAAATGATAAATACTACATATTACAATCTCAGTCAGATATTGTAATTTTTTTTTTTCAATTGTAATTTACTCTGGAAAGTCCACAATTGAGAGATCCCTGTTTGAGTCAACAAATCCAGTGCAGGCAGATTCACATTCTGCTTTAAATAAACTAATAGGACATGCTGATTAAAATAATCAATTTAAAAAACTGTTTGTTTTGCCTTTTAGCACTGGTTATTTTCTGAAAGATGTCCAGGTTCTTTTTCATCAGTAACAACCAAAACAACATTAATTTGCAACTTCAGGCCACCGTTACATCAAAGGTAACTGCCTTTTTTGCCATTTGGATGGGAAGGCTACATGTTGAAGCAATTACAGGTACTTAAAAATGCATACAGCTTGAGAACAAAATAATGGGGGTTAGCTGTTGTTTCTAACATGAAAATTTGTAGGATTTGGAATCTGAATACCTGTAAACTGCATTTATGCAGAAACAGCAAACACAGCAGGGGGTTGGAACTAGATGATCTTTGAGGTCCCTCCCAACCTAAGCCATCCTATGATTCTATGATTCTAAAAACATCTGAAGGCTGCACAATGTTGTTCCAGCTGCACTCTGATGACTTCAGTAAGGTTACTGACCAGTTTTCGGGCTTTCACATACCTACTGTGAATTGGGAGCCACAACCAGTTGATTTCCAGGAGTTTTGGCTTCCCCATGTTTGTGCCCCTGACCCTACAGGGAACCCCCACCTCCCCTCGGTCTGCAAACCAAGAAGAGAAAGTGAATGGGCATACAGGAGAAATGAAGGGGGATGGGTGGCTCTGAATTTCTCTTCTGCAGATGCCAGACCTGGAGACACTCCTGAGTGTAGGAGACAGGAATTAGCTTGTACAAGGGAAAATGCAAAAGGCCTACTAGTAGTGGGGAATTAGGTAGTCATAATGATAGGAACAGAGGGGAGCTTTGTAGGATACTAGTTAAGATTCCAAAAGGAAACAGAAGCAGGGCTCGGTAAAACCCACCTGTGTTCCAGTACAGAAGCTCATGAGGTCGTGTAGTCCCAAGACTATGGGTCTCCTCCCCTGCACAGTCTCAGGCCATGGTTGGGCAAAAATCCAACCATCAGCCAAAAAGAAAAAGTAGTAAATAGGTAACTTTTGAAGCATCTGCTCACAACAGAGAATGAACATGACATTGGGAAGACAAAGTACCATGAAACGAAGTGAGGAAGATGACGGTCCCTGAGAAAGATCAACGAGGGAAACAGAGAGGGTGAGAGACTGTGATCGGATGGTGTTTATGTGTGTGGAAAATCTGAGTTCGGGGCTCTACCTGTAGGGTAGTAGCCTGGCTGTTAGTTATCTGAATAAAGCAAGAACCTAAGGTACCCATCTGACTCGCCAACAGTCTTTAACACTGAGCGAAGCCACAAACACTGCTTGAGCTGGCATTCACTTTTGCATGTCGGGTGGCAAGCTCCAACACATTCTGTTATCTATCGGGATAATCTCCAAATAGAAACAGATGCATCTCTATTTCAGTGTGAGGAAAACAATCTCAGGGACTGTCTGGAAATCCTAATGTCATAGAGGTAAAAATTAAAAAGCTGCTGGACATTCAGATTGATGCCTTTGCTCCAAAGAAGCAAAAAAATTTGGGTGGGCTTTCTTATCAACTCTGAACTCTGTCACCTTGCCACGTGAAACTTTTCCCAGCTAGCCCTTGGTCTCCCAGAGATGACAGGCCACCCCAGCGAGGAGACATCCCTTCCCAATGGCCAGGGTGAACTTGCTGTACCTACATTAACACACAGGGAGAGCTGCCATACTGCAGAGCGTGACTCCACTTGAAGCCACACTTTTGAGCGAGTGAGCCCTGGGAAAATGGAAAGGAGAAAGCCACAGCCGGAACTGCTGGAGGCCAAGCCTGCCCCAGAGGACGACAGAGGCTGGGAGAGTGAGGCTGGCTTCAGCCCCTGCCACAGCACAAGCCCATGCTGAGCCAGCAGGACTTCAAAGGCAGCAAAACCGTTTTGCAGAAGCAAAGCTTTGGTCAATGCTGATTCAAGCAGTGGCCCACTTAATGCCAGGAACCAACCAGACTTGTATCCCCCCAACTCCGGCTGTTTCACCAGAGGCTGGGCTTACTGCATTCATACTAAGTGCAAGGGAATGGGAGAACCGCTGCTTTGAGTCTCCCCAGGCTTTATCAACTCTCTCCCCTCCCCAGCTCCACCTACAAAGTAAACAACCAACACAGGCAACACATTGCTAAAAACCCTGCCTGCTGCTGACAGCTCTAATAGCATCATTCCGAATGACTAACCAACCTACGCTGACTATATGCAGAACACAAAAACTACCTTTGAAATGCTCATGGCAATTTGGAAATCCAATGTTTTGCAAATTCAAAGGCTTATGGAAAGATCCCCTTGGTAAAAAGACAGACTGAGGTTGTCATAAGTCAATAACGGGAATTTTCAGATAGAGGAAATGTGACACCTCAAGCCCCAAATTGCCTGCCACTCTCATTTTTTGGGGGGCTTGCAGAAGATGACTGCTGAGAGTCTTTTCCCACTGAGCTACAAGAGAGTTCCAGGGCTCCCCCAAGCCCAGTGACCCCCTCTCTTAAGAGGGAGGCAGAATGAGCGAGAAGTTAACCAACATGTGCAACCGTCCTGGCTGGCCCACACTGGCATCCTCCAAAATCAGCAGGTCCACCACAGCGGAAGGTCAGGCACTGCTGACCAGCTGGCTGCCAAAAGGAGGAAAGAACCAGTGATAAAATTATAAAGGTGGAAACACCAATGCGGCCACTGAAAGCTGTGGCTTCATTTCATTGTAATAGTAGCCAACTATCATACCTAGGAGCCTGGTGATGAGACACGCAGGGCTTAATACTGTCCAGAGACATGTCCAAGCCACTTCTGTCACCAGAGTGAGACAGCTCCCTCCTCACCCTGTCCAGCACACATTGACCATACAAAGAACTGCACTTGCCACCTAACAGGTCTGTTTGCCCCCAAAGCTCAATAGCTGCTGATCTCTGTTCTTCGGAGTCACACAGCGGTCCACGTCTGTCTCCTGTAGTCTTCACTGCTACAGACATGGGGAAAACAGTGGTGAGCCAAAATCCTTGAGGTCCAGCTGCAGGCCAGAGTTAACAGGCTGGCTGCTTCGCTGTAGGCTGATGGTGCTGCTGGAGGAAACAGGTGGCTGACTGACCTGTCACGTTGGCTGGGAACTAAATCACTGCTGATGTGACGTGCCAAAGAATGCCCTACAGTTGGGTGCTTGGCTTGGCAAACACCTGCACAAGGGACTTAATAAGGGCACACAGTGCTGTGAAGTAGGTCAAGCAAAGCCAGGCTTTCCTCTCTGCAAAGTGTCAGTCTCCACTTTAATGCTTCTCCTGTGCTAGACCAAGCCCTGAAAATCTTAGGAAAAGTTCACCTACAAACAAGATTAATAGAGCAGGTTGGCCATGGACCTTGTTACCAAGAACTTTCTCTCAGACGAGCGGTTGCTGATGAAGAGACAACCCCATTTTTATCTGGGGTTTTTCTAACCTGGGAGAAGCCCTGGTAACATCAGTGTTTGTGCTTTGGCAGTCCAGCACCCATGTCTTGGTGGAGCACATGGAGTGTTCCTAAAGGCATGGGCAGGATAATGGGACACATGCTACCTCCAGCAAACTGACGAGCACATTCCTCTGCAGCAAGAGCTTGGACAGCTAAAATTTCTCTGCTTGCTGACACATGCGCTATAAAGAGTCATTAAGGTAGCAGAAGATATTTCCTTGAGTACATGGCACCAGCAAACAGTGCCAGTGCTGGTATGCCTTCTCCTCTTAAAAAGGTGTTTACAGCTAAGCTGTGATGGTGATAACGATGCCTTACAGCACCTCCATGGTTGCCCAGAGTAGGAAAGACAGCGTGGATGCTGCTGAGAGGTCAGTAACAGCAAAGGGGGTCCCAAGAGGAACCTTCCCCTCTTCTCTGCCTTTCTGGGGAAGGGTAAAAACCAGAGCTAGCTGTGCTAGGGCCCTGCTGTGTCCACCACAGCTTGGACAGGGACTTCTCTACATCTGCCCAACATGAGGAATGTGCACCTCAGCACAGCCCTGTCCAAGGGAGAAGAGGACATAAAAAATAAATGAAGTCTACAGCAGCCAGGTATGACAACAGTGCAGAGGGTCCTCTGGAGAACAGGGGCATGCATGGAGCACAGCTCTTGCAGGACTTGGAAGAAACTACTGTCTCCTCCATGGTACTGCCAAGGAAGAATGACTCACCGTTATCCACACAATGAATGAGCAAGTGGATCAGCATGTAAAGAACATTGAATACTTAGGAAAAAAAAAGATATATAAAATATTTTTCTTGTAAATCATTAAACAATCTATCGTTAATGAACAACTGGTTGTTTCTGCTCACTGAGATCTTCAGCAGTCACAGAAGGCATCTCCTTTCGTATCTGTTCTACACAGAAATCAAAAAGGGAAAACTAATTTTGCCATTCTTACAACTGTCAGTCAGTTCCTCAGCTTTGAATTATCTGCGTATCGGACTGAATCTGATGAATACAATAATGTGAAGAAAACAGTTGTTCTGAAACTGTGGAATATATTACTCTCGAAAGGGGCTTAATATTTCAATCAACGCTTTCTCCAAGTGTTTAACCAATTACATCCTGCAATTTGATTTTTATTTTCTTTAGAATTTCTGCAGATGTGAACTCCTTGGAATCACTTCATATAACACAAGTAGCTAAACAAATTACAGTACCTTGAGGTTATATTACAAGGTTTTTTTCCCTTTAAATCTGACAAAGCAGGGTTTTAAAATTAACATGATCCTTTCTGGTTTTAAAAATTTCTCAAATGAGCAAAAAATTTTCCATTCTCCAAAGCAATCCAGAATTTAGACCACGCTTTTCACTCACGTACGTTGAATTATGACAACGCTGGTGTCACTAATCTCACTTGAAATTCAGGTATGCAGAGGACTACTGTGTATCTACTTTACAACATAATTGTCAGTCTCTGACAAATGCTTTTAAAATTTTTAAAAGTTACAAGCAGCCCCATCAGCTCATCTACTCCTCCTGGGATCTCATGTTGCCTGGGGTTCGCAAGGACTTCCTCAGAACACACAGAGAATTTCACTGCACAAACGCAGAGGCACAGCTCTCCTCCCAGCACGCCCTCCCGGCTCAGTGCCTCCCGGGTCGGCCCACCGAGCCACACACCCCACACACCAGGCCAGGAGCAGTGCTGGGGAAACACCGGGTGCACGCAGGGTCGGAGGTGATACAAAGAAAAGAGAAATAGAATGTTCAGGTTTGCTTGTGCCAGTCAACAACAGACACTGAATTTTATTGGTTTAAGTTTCAGCAGCTAAAAATCCATGAAAACAGTTTTATATTATACAGACAATACTATCCCATATCAAATTTACTATCAAAGAAATAATAAAGGCCAGGATTTTCTCACAGTCATTGTGATTTACTTATCAATTAGTACAATAACACCTATTTTAAAATATAAATATTACGAAGCGTAAATAACTTTTTTTTTTTTTTATCTCAGTATAATTCAGCCGTTCAATTATATGGAAAATTCTAAGTAAAGAGATTGAAAAAATAACCCAGTGTTACAATACAACAGTTAGCTATAAAAATAGCTGGACACATTCTCAGCCACCGTCTCTCAACTGTTCCCTTTATATCCACTGTAAAACTCTTTCCAACACGCTAATCACATCCATTCTGAAGCAACAAAAATTATATGATTTCAAACTATTTTCATTAGAAAAACAGTCCTTTAACAACTGCTTTTACTCTTCCATGTAATTATATACTCTTAAAGGCCAAATATTCAGCCAGTATGCAAAAATAACCACAGCCTTTTACTAAGGATAAAAGGCCAGATACGACTTCATCATAAAAGCAAAGATGCCTCTACCAGCAGCCATGTTCAATACTGAAAGTTATATTGAATGATAAAACTTTAAATATGTAAATGTCCAAGTCTTAAGAACTTTGTATCGGAGTCTTACAACAACCTGCTGAGCAGCATGGCCAGTACCTCCTTGGAGGTACTGCAAGTAACAGCCAAGATGTTCAGAGAACTACCTCTGTCAAAAGCTCCCTCAACTCAGTAGTAAGAAATCTGCACTTAACAGCCCACAGCTCGGGCAGAACATCTTACCTATCTGGAATGTTTTCATGACCAACAGTCAAATGAAAAAAAGAGCTGATTAATATTTGATTATGACATCTGTCTAAGGATAGTATAACAATACATTATAAGGTTACTCAAATCGGAGGGACAACGCTGTCTTTCTTGCTTTCACCTAAGCACCTGTCACACTTTCTAGGCAAAGGCTGCTTATTAAATGTAAGCAAGGCCCTGATTTGCTGTTCTGTAACTGCCATGGTCTGATCTTCTCCCTGTTCAACATATGTTTTGACAGAAAAACAAAATTATTTCAAGTACAAAGCAGCAGCTATCTAATCCACAAATAAAACCACAGTGATATATGTTGTGCTCTTCCTAAAACAAGCTTGAAGCCATGATTATATTAAAGACACAGATGTGAGGGGATTTTTCAACTTCCAAATAGATAAGCAAGCAAGGTATTACAATCCAGGGGTGCAGGTGAATGAATAAGCAAGCAAACTACGTGATGTTTGTGCAGCGTCCTCTCAATCCTGCAATCCCTTCTAGAAAGTCTGGGTCTACATCTCCCTCTTCTTTACTCATGTTCTTCTCACATGGCTTGGTCTCAGAAACTTTCCATGCCTGTAACGGAAACTCGAGCCAACTTCTTAAATGTATGAGTTCTTCATCTCCACTCATCATCATCCACTTCTGTTTCTGAGAAGCTCCTCATCATGACACCTGTATCTCAAGAAGCAAAACAGGAAACATCACAGGGATGAAGCAAGGAAAGATGAATAATAATATGCCTCTGTGTCTTTAATAAAATCACAACTTTCATTCAAGTTCCTTTTAGGAAATAGAGTTCCCTTCGCTCAAGTTTCACCAAACCAGGTGTGTCAGCACCCAGAGCCACAGTCGGGGTAACCAACAAAACTTCCTCATCCACATCTCTGCTCCTGACACCACAAGCAGAAGAAACCCTGTGCTAGCCCTACGTACTGTGGGAAGCCTCCTCGGGTGCCATGCCTGCCAAATTCGTCTGTGGCAGCACTGCAGGTACCTGCAGACCCACCTGCCGGCTTACCCACAGTGAGCGCAGCGCAGTTTGTCTTTACCCAGGGTCTGTTTGCCCAGGGAAGCCGTGCCTGGCCCACAACAGAGACAAAACATGAAGGTGTCACAGCCTCTCCTTTACTTTCCCTGCTGCTCCCAAAGCCACACAATGTCTGCAGTACGCGTGCCTTTTTACACTCTTCTCAGCTAGCAGAGGAGGCGCGTCCTCTGCACCGCAGCACTGTAACCAAACGGCGGCTGAGGCCTCAGTAAGGCCTTAGTTATTTTCAGCATGTATTTGTCCCCAAACCTATGTCCACAAGCTGTGGGGTGTGGTGGAGGTGACTTGCCTGCTTCCCTGGACTGCTTCATTTTGATGGGCTTTCTGCACCCAGAGCTTGGGATGATGTGGGCCCAGAACCAGTGGCAGCGCTGCTCCGAGCCAGCACTACCAAGGCAGCGGGATGACCCATGGGCAGCAGGGCGACATGGCCGCCTCACGCCCGGAACAAGCCTTCTGCCTGCCTCGCCACCTCACCAAACGCTGGCTGAGGGGGTCAGGAGCACGGAGCAGGCACCAAAGGCAGCCTGCATGCCAGCTCCCCATCAGACAGAAGCATAAGAGCAATTTTATCCCTCCTCATTAAGGTTAAGGCTGTCTTTAAGTAAATGCAAGCACCAAGATCTCCTCCAAGCAGAGGCAGAGCAGAGCCCACCTCTTATCAGCTCCCATCTCAAATGCTCAGAATTCCAACTCCCGTTCACAATCCTCCTTTCTTCTGCAAAAGCTCTTGGCTGCAGCACTCTCCATACTCCCGGAGCGCTTTGCTCAGAGACAGCCCTTCGCCAGCGACTCGCTGCAAAGCCACAGTGGGATGGGTTCTCTTCAGCTCGCGAGGAGGGACAGCTGTAGGGACAGCATCCCACACTGCACCGAAAGGCTTGGCTCTGGCTCTTGCACATTACAGCAGAGAAGATAACTTTGCCTTGGACAGTCAAAGTAAGAAACCCTCCATCAGTGCTTTGGGTATTGCAGGAATGATAGCTGATAAGTAACTGGACAGAAACGTATGTGCTCTGCAGGGATTGCATGTCAAAGAAAAATACACATTCCCTCATTTCTGACCTCTTGAAGAAGCCCTTTCCCTCAAAAGTGCTTACGAGGCAAATCGTCCTGAAAGTCTGTGCCTCAGTCATCATGGCTGCTATTCAGAAACATGCCATTCTCTACTCAGAAAAGCCAACTACCATGGGTTTCAAGAGCTTAGAGTACAAAAGCAGAGGCAGCCTCACGTGTCCCGTCAGCAGGACACCCAGAGCGTGCCCAGATAACCATCCAATTATTTTATCCTGCAGTGATCCTCTAATGTTTATCATCATGATGATCATTGTATGCAAGAAACAGAAACTGCAATTTCACTGTTTCGTAATCATCAAAACTCCATATTATTTCTGAGCACCAGAAATGATCTGGCAACAATTAATTCAATTAATTATTGACATTGTCACTCACTAATCAGATGTCTACACTCAGCATAAGCACAAGAGAGCTTACAAGACATCCACGCTGCTCACTGTTGCATGGAGACTGAACTGTAGAACAAGATTAATATTTGTAGCTGAACCTCATGTCAAAAAGATCTGATGCTGGCTGTCACCTGAACGCCTGAAACAACCGAGGAATTTTTCATTTTTCTTTTGAAGAGACAACCTACTGGCAGGCTGAGCCTTCTAACTTTGATCTTCCTAGCAGCCAACACCAGCAGAATTTTGTAGCTCAATAACAAAACACAGAAACCTCACGGGCTGTTAACTCAATTATTGTGTTTTGGCAAGGAAGCTTTCCCCTTACACCTTGGGGAAAATCTTTAGATTAGACAGCACGTGTTTTAAAGGCACACGTGCCTCAGAGATGTAGTCTAACTGTTCATACACTTGATTTCTTTGAGAAGAAAAGTATTCCACAACAACTTGCCTGCAGAATTGGTTTCTCCCTCGTTTCCTCAGGAAATAACACTTACATAACCACGCTGACTACCTGCTGCACAGACACGGACGTTGTTAGGCCAGTTTCAACCCCATCTGATGGAAAAGGACAGAGATCTCACAGGTGCTCCCTCCTACAACAGACTTGCAGAGTTAACAAGCAGTGCAGCCCCCAAGTGATGTGTCTGCTTCACAAACATGGGCAGATGCCGTGTTTTCATTAATACAACACGCTGCTTGGCTGCCCAGACACCAGCCTGCTGGCAATGGAAAGAAGGAACGTGCTCCAGCTACTGCAGTGCTATCGAAAGCTCAGGGAAATCAGGAAATTCATCTTCAGCAGTTCAGCTGCTCACAGAGCTACTTTTTGTCTCTGGGACAATACAGCGATGCCTCATGTGCTCATCATAGCTCCCACCTTTACGCGGGCTGTTAGCACACAGTTCTCTGGATTCCACAAATAGTAGTCACTTTTCACCAAAGAAAAGCTGGAAAAGCAGATGTACACTGGTGGCCCCAGGAATCCCTAAAAAAAAAAAAAAAGCCTCTCAAACCTTTTCAAGAAAATCCTGCCTGGGGAGGGTGTGCTGCGAACTACCAGGACAGGTTGGATTTCTGGTTCATCTGCCTGAGAGCTGTGCCTGCCTGATCGGGACCAGATGCTTCAGAAGGTGGAGCAGCTCACAGAGTGAACAATGATGTGATTCACCCAAAGGGGAAATTCCTTCCTGACCTCATCAATTAGCATGAAGGTTTATATCCCTAATTTATTTTTAATCTTATTTAGTGCAACTCTGGATATTGTCATTACATACATATAAATGTCCAGGTCTGCTTGGAATCTGACTAAACTATTGGCCTCAGTAAAACCATGTGGCATAATTATGTGAGGTTTCGAATGTACTCATTTTCTATTTCATTTAACGTCCCTTTGTTCTTGCACTGTGGGAACTATTAACCACCTCTTCCCCTTCCCCGGGCTCAAGCTGGCTCGCACCACCAGCTACCACGCCACCCTGCTTTCTGGTACACAGCAAGAACATGATCTGAGGGCCTTCAAAGCCACAATTTAGCAACTTCATTAGTTAGCTAGCAATATTTCTGTAACTGGAGTTTCTGGGATCTGCTAGAAGTTGGCAGCTCCACCAAAATTTCACCAGCCCCTACCCAATTCCAGATCTCAGACTCACTTTTCTGATTTTTTCCAGGGAAGATCTGCCACCCTTAGAAGCAAACTGTTTTGCCCAGTGCTGTGTTCTTTGAACCCCCTGGAGTTTCTGAGAAATTTAGTTCTAAAAGAACAGAGAAGCAGCACAACACGCTGGGCTTTTCAAGGTTACACAGGAACCTCTCCCTCTGAGCAAAGAGCTCCCCTCCCATCTCCATGCCTGAAAAAAGAGCAGCATCCAGCCGAGCTAAACCCAGCCCCTTCTGCTCGTGAACGGTGTTCCTGTGGGCTGCAGGCTCCCCTGTGCAGTAACTTCAACCTGAACCATTCTATGATTCTATGATCAGCTTATCTATAAGTAGTAACACAGGGTGGAAGGGACCTTAGAGATCATCTTGTTCCAACCCCCCTGCCATGGGCAAGGACACCTCCCACTAGACCAGGTTGCCCAAAGCCCCATCCAGCCTGGCCTTGAATACTTCCAGGGAGGGGGCATCCACAACTTCTCTGGGCAACCTGTTCCAGTGTCTCACCACCCTCACACTGAAGAATTTCCTCCTTATATCTAGTCTAAATCTACCCTCTTCCAGTTTATAACCATTACCCCTTGTCCTGTCGCTACCTGTCCTTGTAAAAATCCCCTCCCCAGCTTTCCTGTAGGCCCCCTTCAGGTACTGGAAGGCTGCTATCAGGTCCCCCCGCAGCCTTCTCTTCTCCAGGCTGAAGAGTCCTAACTCTCTCAGCCTGTCCTCGTAGGGGAGGTGCTCCAGCCCTCTGATCATCTTCGTGGCCCTCCTCTGGACCCGCTCCAACAGCTCCACATCCTTCTTGTGTTGGGGGCCTCAGAACTCATGCGCTCATTGGGATTATTATGCCAAGTTCTTGATAAAGCTCTAGTGCAACTGGTCACTGCCCTTTCTCCTAACACAACACTAGCAAGAGGCATCAAAGTATAAAGCCACACCTTAATTCAACAGAAGTCTGGTGACAAAAAAATATATATATAGCTATGTATACAAGCAGCAGACAGAGAAGAGAGAACGTTACAACAACCTTGAGGCTATGGATCCTCTCCACTCCTCAAAACAGTCTTCTTGTCCCAGTTTCTGGAACTAAAACATTGGACCCCAGGCCAAAGGATTGTAAAACGTAAGTCTTCAGGAGAGAAAGTGCAGGGCTGGCTGATATCTCATGGGACTATCTCATGGCCCTTCAAAGAGATCAAAGAATTGTTACAGCGTCTGTGAGAAACACCACACAGCTAGCACTGTTTTACCACAAGTGCCTTGATTATGGGCTTAGAACTGGTAAATTATGGCAGGAGAATACGTCTTTGCCTCAAGCAAAAAGAAAACTACACTATTTCATCCCCTTTAATGGGATCTTCAGGCAAGGAACCGGTCAAGAGAAATCTCCTGTCCCAGCCTTAAGGTCTATAAACAGATATAAACAGGCTCTTTAATAACCAAAACAGAGCTAACACAACTGGTACAGGCATCACTTTGCCAACTGTCAGCTCATTAAATAATACAGTCCCATGCAGCCTTTATCTCTCTTTGGTTTTACCATATGTGAGACCCGTGATTTTGCTGACTCCAATCAGCATATTGCACACTCCTCACTGACCTCCCCATGATGTTTAACAGCTACGTAGCAGTGTTAGGGACCCTGCTCCAGAGCAATGATCTTCGTCCTTTCTTTCCAGAGCCCATGAATGCCTTCCTGTTCTTCCACCATACACCTGTAAAGACTGAACCAGGTACTTCCACAGTGCTCTCAGGAAAGCCACTCACACTGTGGTCCAAGCCACAGGCTCCAGAGAGCTGCTATAAGTCCCATCTTGCTGGGTGGGCTAGGGTAAGGTTAACCTTTAATTTCTCTGTGTGGTAACCAGGAGTAACAATTTCCCAAGAGGCTCAAATAAATAACAAACTTACTTACAACTCAGTCAATTACAAAAGATAGCAGCTGGCAAAAAACTTGCAACAATGTAACCCTTACGGCTGAAACAAGGTCAGACATTGACATGGAATGGCATTACTCTGAAACAAAGTCAAACAGGCACTGGGAAGGATACAGAAACAAAGTTAAAAAGTGGCTCAGAAAGATATTACCTTTACGTGCCAAAAGTCAGAAACAGAAAGAAAGGTGCGAAAAGACAAACGACGGAGTCACTGTCCCTGGAGCATTTCAAGAGAAGGGCAGACGTGGCACTGAGGGATGTGGCTTAGTGGGCATGGTGGTGACGGGCTGACGGTTGCACTAGACGATCTTAGTGGTCTTCTCCAACCTTAATGATTCTGTGATCCCACTGCGGCCTGCAGTATCTGCATTTAAAGCAGATATTTAGGCCCTTGCGTCCCCTGTGTGGGGATGCTCTCCTTTGTTGCTTGGCCTGTATCTATCATTTTTCACATTTTTACCAGCAGCTGCAAACTGGGGAGAGGCAGGCTGTCCATTAATTCTCAAAGAATACCTTTGTATAGACCTTCCTTCCACAGCTGACTTCTTGAGGCTCCTCTCACAAGGCTACAATCTCAGGGTGGAGTATTTTCTCCTGTCTCAGCCCTACAGACCACTGCTTGAGCATTCCCCTCCTTCCCAACATACCGCACACGCTGGCCGTAACCAATCAATTCCTGTACACCCTCTCCCCAGGTAAGACCCAGGTCCGCCCTGAGGTCCCATGGCTATTGTAGCTGTTAGTCGGGCCTGAATTTGCACAGCATAAGTTTCCAGTGGGTTGGGTAGCCCTCTAATCAAGGGGGTCATCCTGTCCAGGTTGGGAAACAACACCGGGGAAGGTCGGCAAACAACTGGGGAAGGTGCCTATCACGCATCAACTGGAGGCAAGCTGCCTTCTGTATACTCTCAGTAAGCTGGCACACCCCAGGGGCTGGAAGGACCATGGGATCTCCTCTCTCCACGGGGTCTAACCCTCTGGCCTGATACACCACTCTCTGGGTCAGGGACCAGAGAGCCTGCTGTATTTTTCCTGCAGCTCTGCCAATTCAGTCAGCATCTCCGGGACCTCTGATCAGGCACTGAGTGGTTTGCATTTGGCATGTCAGGATTTGCTGAGGTTGAAAGAGAAGACAATAATGACAGAGAGCAATTCTCCCATCAGCAGTGGCAAAAGCAATTTTGGAGGCCCTAAGTGCAACACTTTCACTGCTTTTGTGTTGTTACTGAATTTCAAGTGAAAAAAGATGTGATACTTTCAAAAGTACTTTAAAGATACTTTACAAAAGCACAGTTTGGGTAAGGAAATCTTTTAAAGGACTCAACAAAGGTATTTTTGGCTGCTGGAACTCTCAATCTGTTGAGCTAAAAATAGCTTTACATAAATTTGTAATACAAGCAGTACATACTTTGCCTAAGAAAAAAAATCTGCTGGCCACTTACAGATCATGTGAACTCAGTTATTTAGTTGTGCTAAGAACACCCATTATTCCAAGCCTTATCTGACTGTAGATTTGTATCTACCTAGCAATGGTGCTGCCACATACCAGATGCAAGACAAGCCACAGCTCATCACCATGGGGAGGGAAAGCTCCTGCAGACAATGGCTGCAGCCATTGAATGAGATGGTCATGAAGAAAAGAGATGAGATTGGAAAAGCCTAGGCCTCCGCCGCCACCCTCCCAGCTTTCTCTGTGCAAAAAAAAAAGCATGTCTTTCTCCTCTCCACCCTTTCTTTGATATCACAGTATAGAGGAAATTGGATGTCTGACAGTATCACTCCCTAACACCCACCAGCTGAAGCTATGGAAGACAATTTTTCCCTTCCAGATTTCCCTCAGTCAGTAGTAGGGCTCCTCGAGCCATGCTCTGTTTTTACACCCGGTGTCACACAGGCAGGTTCTGATATTGCTCATGCGAGCATGCAGCGCGACCTGAGCAATGGTAAAACAGGGTAGCTCAAACATACCCGGTGCTCCGTGCCAGGTTAAGTTCACAGCAGCTGCTCTATTCACAGAGAGACATCTGAGAGAAGTGCCATAAATAACGAGATCACATGGAGTCTCCCATTGCACAACCAACATACATCTTTCCTACTCAGGAATTTATGCTTCACACCCTATGCCGTCAGTCAAAAGCATGTTACCAGCTATGTTCTCAGGATGATCTGGAGGATATTTTGGAAAGTGATACAGCCCTCCTGCTGGCAAAGTCTTTTCAAAATACTCTTTCTCTTCTGCTATAATAAAGACAAATATTTCTATAATCTTGGACAAACCGCAGCCTCTCTCAGCAGCAAGCTATAGATCCACGCACGCCTTCCACATATTGTGGGTACGTAAAAGGAGTTACAGCACATAGAAGTCTGATTGTCTAATGGAAACTGAGGGGAACTACTCCTTTGCAGATTCAAGAGCTAAGGTTTTATTTGTATGTACAAATGTACAATTTTTTCTCTGACTCCAGTTTCAACAAATCCCTAAGCTGAGCAGCTCCTACGAGGATTTCCAATTCATGTTACCGTTAGACTAAAGTCAAAGCCAGTTCTCCTAAAACACCTCACTCCTAGAACTCTGCAAGGAGATGACCACTTTTTAAAGCAGTGTCTAGCTATAGCTAAGAATAAAGACATACAGCTATTTTACAAAAACGAGGTTTTGTTTCTTCTTCTTTTCTGGAGTTTTGCCACAAATTGCTTTCAAGGGCTTGGTTCAGAAATTCCAAATTCAGCTTGTTTTTTTCTCATTGAGAACAAACTCCTTTTAGCAATTCTGTTAATCTTGGAATTTGGAGTTATTTTTATTAAAGTAACGCCTAGAGTTTAAGGTATTTCATAAAAAAATCAAGAATTATTTTTATTAAAGCAACACCCAAAGCTTAGACATTCCTTGCACAAATCAAGCAAACAGCTTTCATTCTTAAAAAGATTCTTTCCCTTTCCTTGTAAACAGAATTCATGGAGACAACGGAGCACTGACAAGTTCTATTGACACTTTTCTGGCTTTTTTCAGAGTTGAAAAACAGTTTTATAGGCAGGATAAGCCTTTTCTCTTAGCACAACTGGCTTTTTCTCCCTTCTCATCTTCCACTGCAGAAAAAGCCGTCGATTTCCACTTTTCACAGCATCAGATTTCTCACCGGACATTTGCAGCAGCTTTGGGGTGTTCTGCCAGCGGCGTCTCTGGTCATATCCAGTAGCTGTCCCTTAGCGTTGTGGGAGTCCCACTGCCCTCGGTGAGACTGACGGTGGATGGAGCTTGTTAGGCTACAAGAAGTTTGCTCCTTATCCCTAAACTCTTATGCCACAACAGAAATGGGGCTGCAAAGGAAAGGCTCTTACCTCCATTCTCACGGCCCTGCGGCACAGAAACCTTCTGCTCTTCAGGGGCAGCCCTGTCTCAAGGACAAGATCGAGTGCTGCGTTTTTGTTTGTGTGGCTGTGTTAATGAACTAGATTACATCACCCGGGCTCCTTACTGTGACTAAACCATGGCTGAGGTGTTTGGAGGAAAAAGGTGATGCCTTTTGATCATGGCTTCTGATTCTGAGTGCAAGCACCTGTGACTGAGGAGTGCACTCTGTCAGCAAGCCTCCTCCAAGCACTCTTCGGGCATAACAGGCCGAAGGTATCATGGCGTTAATGACACGTTGCCCGATGCAATGCTCCTTCCCCACTGAAGAAGGCACGTAGTGACAATGCTCAGGTTCTTTAATGCAGAAATTAGGGCTGGGGCAAAGCCTCTTCACGTCCTCCGAAGGAGAGGCTGAGTGACGACATACCCACCCTCCTCTCTGCAGCGTGTATAATTTCAGGTTGCCCAATAGCAGCAGCACTCCTGAGTTCAGGAAGACTTTAAAAGGAGCGATTATGCTCACGGAAGTGCGTTTATGAATAAACTGCTCAGGCAACCGGGAAACATGCCAGAGTCCTGTGCTGTCACCGGGCTTTTGGCCAATGCTGCTTAATCATGTATGCAAAACACAAATTACAGAAAGATTCATCGTAGGTTTGAATATTCTTAATGAATAACTCTGTGCTGAAGAAGCTTCCCTGCAAACCACCCTCACACGAAGGCACTGGGATTTCCTCCTGCGTTCAGAGCTTCTGCGGTTGTCAGCAGTACAGCACAGGCTTCCCCTACAGGTCTTGCAACCCATCAGGCAGTTTTATGAGGGACATTTGGGAGCTTAGCAGCACCTGAGCATCACGCTGCTGAAACTGGTAACTGCTAGGGCTATGAGTTCTGCAGCAGCTGCCACAGGCCGTGCTCCCGTCTGGTCCTGGCTGGCACATGCCAGTTCCTACCAGCTGGGCACAAAACACAGTGCAGATTGAAACTCAAAATGCTCAGGGCACGGTGGAGGGTATTTTGACTGCAGGTTGCAGAGCCTGCAACGTCTTCAGCTGTGCTCATCATTTATCTAAATTTAAGACTCTCTTGAGCTTTGTCATTGGATTTATAGAGCTCCATCTGGAATGCTTTCATCTTCTGTGCAACACTGGGCACAAAACCTAGCCAGCCACATCTTAGCGAGGAGCGCTGTGATGACTTTTCCACCACTTAACAGAAGATAATAATTTGCACATAAGATTACAGAGTTATGGCTGTAATGTCACTTGAAGACTGCCTTTACAGAGACCTGACTGTCAGCAGCTCCCACGGGAGGAGCAGAGCAGCCAGATTCTCAGCAACACCCGAGTTATACTTTATCTGTGGCATGCCTGGAGTTGTCCCAAGCACTTGAAAGATAAGACCATCACCATGACAACAGGCTAACAGCTGAAGATGTGGTCGGAGGAGGGAGTTCTGTGGAAATAGGATGGCCTTGCTCTGTCCAAAACTCCTCTGTTCAAGCAGGGCTGACTGCAGAGTTCTGACTGCGGCGTTGTTGATGGTGAACCCTGCAAATCTGGCAGGCAAAAAAGGATGCCCACGAGGAGCTCAGGGATTTTGGAACTTCAGGGCTTCCGGATAAGCACTCTCATGGACCGAGGACTGCTGACCAACACTGCAACTTGGACGGGTGATCTCTCTCCCTGTCTATCTCCCCCCTTGCCACCCTCTCTCTCTTTTCTTTCTTTTTTCCTCTTAAAGTTGTTAAGTAACACAAGGCTTACATTGATTTCTTACAAAGTTGCACAGTTTAGCCGCACAACTTAGATACAACTGTGAGGGTGCCAATACTTTTTAAGGTAATTATAGCACAGAGATTACCAATAAAGCTGATGGCTGTGTTTGGACCTTGAGTGTCGTTTCACCCTGATCGAACCAGGGGGATCTGTGAACCCTCGCTCACGCTTTTTTAAGCTACCTTACAAACACTAAGTTTCAGCTGATCTGAAAGCCTTCCCTCCCATGCTTTGTGCAACCAGACACCATTACATCTACATATTGCAGCAGCTGCTTAAAGAGCATTGGGTAAGCTAGAAAGATTTGCCTCTGTACAGCATTCTCAAGAATAAACATGACTAAAGATCACTTTGGCACAGTTTTTTTGGAGGTCACAAGCTCTCCTCATGCAAGATACCTAATAACTCAGCATGAGCAAGGACTGACAATGGGTCCCCTGCACGTCCACAAGCCCAACTGCAGCAAATGGACACAGGGGAAAAAGCTACTGTCTGTGCTGCCTTTGGTTTTAGGCACCGACTGCTTTGCTACCTACTAAAGAAAGCCCTCGTGTCCACATGCAAAATGGGGAATGAACTGGTAAAAGTCACTGCAGATATTTCTGAGGTAAAGCATGAAAAGCTGTGGCTGGGCTGCAGCCTGGCCCAGGCAGATGTGCACGGTAAAGCTGAAATACAAAACCACCAACAGAACAGCACAGTTTTGCTACACAAAGCTTCAGTGGATGCATTGTGTCAGAAGCAGCCACCGCCTGCCCTTTGCTGGGGGCTCTCGTGACAGCACCAAGGGCGCTGAAGCGCTGCCGCTCCCGCCCGCCTTTCCCTGACAGGAGGCGGCACGGCCGCTCGCTGCCTGAGCCAGGGGTTGCGCCGGAGCCGCACGCAGCTCTCCGCGTCCGAGCGCCCGGCGGGGCCTCCGGCTCAGTCGAGCGGAACGCCGCGCAGCGCGCTGCTCGCTGCAGACAGGCAGCCCGAGCTGGGGCTCAGCGAACTGGGAAGAACGCGCTCACCCTGACACGCTGCGTTACTGACCCGCCCGCAGCCGCCGCCAGGAGAGCGGCGCTCCCGGAGGACGCCCACGCGGTGCCATCCCCGCGCTGCCCGGGGCACGGCCCTCGGCACGGCCACGCGCTCCCGCCGCCCACTGACGCGGCCGCGGCGCCGGGCAGCCCTCCCGGGGAGGCCGGGACTGAGGGACGCCCCCCCGCCTCAGCCCGCGCTTTCTCCTCGCGTGGCCCCTTCCCGCCTCGCCGCCGCCTCCCGCCAGAGGCCCCGCTCGCCTCCGCCACCGCCGAGGCGGCCCCCTCCCCTGGGAGCGCGGGGAGGGGCGAGGGCGGAGCGGCCCCGCCGCGTGCCCGGCGCAGCCCCACTCACCGCCCGGCGGGCGCCCCGCGAGCAGCAGCACCAGCGGCGGCAGCAACAGCAGCAGTAGCCGGCGCGGACCGGATGCGGAAGCGGCCGCAGGAAGTGAGGTCGCGCGGAAGGGAGGGCGCCGCTTCCGGGAGGGCCGGGCCGCGCCGTTCGGGGAGCCCTGGCTGAGCAGCCGGCGCTGCCCGGCTCGCTGCGGTTCGCTCGTTCGGTGAACGAGGCCGGGGCTCTGCGCAGCAGCACGGAGCCGGGAGGCCGCGGCTGACCTCCTCGCCCACAGCTAGCTATTTAGCACGGAACTGGGGAAGCGTGCATTTAGGCACGCGCTGCCAGCTGTGCACTGCCTGTAGGCGCTGTGCTCACCCACGCTGTGAGTGTGGGTGAATGCTCCGGCTGCTCACATCGTGCAGCGCTACGAATTACGGCAGGATACATCCTCGTGTAGTTGACATGGTTAGATGCTTTATTAAAACGTCATTTCTGGCGTATTCTTTAAATTAACTGATTTCATGAGTTACATTGGGGAAAAAAAGTAAGGGCGCGATGTCTCTTGCAGATAAACCACGCCTGCTGGCAGCAGTTCTGTCTACACACTTGTTTGCAGGCAATCTATTCTTTAGAGCAGTTAGGCAGCATTCAGCTAACCCGTGGCTGCAGCAGCACAGTGCTTGATTTAAGCGTCACCTACACCTGCAGCTCGGCGTGTCCTTCTCTGTTCTGGGCCTTTCTCCAGGAAAGGGTCACACCAGTGTGTACAGACCGACGCGGAGCTTGCAATCCCCCTGCGCTACAGGCAGTGCTATGGCTGTGGTCCTCAGAGCTGCCCACCTGCAGCAGGCGGTGCGGCAGCACCTTCGCTCCATGTACTGAACATGCTCAGGGAGTTCAGCAGTGCGTGACTGAGGAGCCAGGCAGCTTCCCGGCAGCCTGTGCTGCCTGACGTCCAGTAGGGTACCATTGACAGAGAAGGCAGGAGCTGATTTCCAAGGTGCTGGCAGTGAGAAATCACATAAAGCACTTAAGACTGCACTCCTCCACCCTCAGAGGATTCTTTGAGAACGTCTGTCCTGTGCTGGGAACTCTCATGCTCAATGTTGGTTTACCTCATGGGGCTCAGAGTAGAGCTACCAGGACCAGAGCTTTCAGGACAGCCCCCTCCTCTCCCCCTTGCTTTCTGCTGTGCATCAGTTAAGAGGCACTGAAAGCGCTCCACGCTGACTGGAATCATCAGCATGGGAGCTAAGTCCTGAGCTCCTACGCCCGTGGGCTTCACTCCACTGACAGCTGTACACTTTCAGTCTGTTTTGGTGGCTGCTGCTGCTCGTATTTCCTTGCTGAAAAAAAACAAAAAAGAAACACTGATCAACACAAATTACACTACTTACATGTACACGTACATAAACATCTGTGCCTGCATACAGCATCTACGTACATAAATATGATACAAGCAAGAAGGATTTAAGACTAGAGACTGTCGCTTCACAGCTTCACTGCTGCACAAGGGGGAGGCTCGGTCACCCCACGGAATGCATCCCCTAGCGCGTGGCCTTGGAGGGTCTGAGCAGCAGCGTCACAGCAACGTGGCAGAATATGAATGGCAAAGAAGTGGGATTCCATTCTGATCCTTTCATTGAAAAGAATAAAGCTCAATTAAAGACTGCGGCTTTGGAAGTACCATTGCAGACAGCCTGAACAACTCGTTAGTCAGGCAGCAGATCTCCACTCATCTCTGCAGCACACAAGCCACATCCTAACAACATTTACTTCAAAAGCCATCTGTTTGTTAAGGCAAAGGAAGATCAAAGAGCTGTGCGCAGCGCAGCAAACAACAACAAACACCAGCAGGCATTCCTCTGCAGGATGCATGCCCTTTTTCGTTGCACAGAACACAGTGGCCTGGCTTAACAATCTTTACATTTAGAAGGTGGTTTCAACTCACTAAGCTCTCCTTGCCCACCTTCCTTCCAGGTGTGCTCACACAGCAGAGGTGAAGCAAATGCAGGTGCCCCTCTGAGATGGATCTGTGGGATGTCAGAGCCACAGGGCTCCTTCCTACCTAATATTCAGCATTAAGATGGGAGCAGTGACACTTACTGATATGGCAACATTCTCATTTATTTTCAGCTTGTGAAGCTGAATTACTCATGGCTCCACTGCAGTTTTAGGAACACATCCACTTTTTGACTTTTGCATTTTAACAGCAATTCCCTCACTTGGTACTTGCACCATAAACCTGTGCCCCGGGCTCCTGCAGCCCTGCACATAGGACCAGGCCCCCCTGACCCCACACCACACGGAGCTCCTCCTGCAGCCCCGCACACAGGACCAGGCCTCCCTGACCCCACACCACACGGAGCTCCTCCTGCAGCCCCGCACACAGGACCAGGCCCCCCTGACTCCACACCGGAGCAGGGCGCCGGCCCCGCCCTTACCGATGGAGTACATTTCCAGCTGCTGCCGCAGGCGGATCTTCTTCATGCTATCGTAGAAGTTGGGCTCGGGCGGCGTCTCCGCCGCCGGGGGCAGGGTGAAGATGCGCAGGATCCTCCTCTTGTTCCTGCGGGGAAGTTGGAACGGTCACGCGTGGGGCCGCCGCCGCCGCGGCCGCTTCCCTCCCTTCCCTACCACTCCCCTCTCGCCCCCTCACCGCCGCGCGTAGACGAGGAGGGCGAGGCTGGCCAGCACCACCAGCAGGTACACGTTGGTAGCCTCGTTCCAGGCCTCGTGCACGGAATAGTCGATAGCCCCGCTGTCGCCCAGCGCCGCCGAACCGCCGCCGCCGCCGCCACCCACCCCCAGGGCCGCCGCCGCCATGGAGAGGGCAGTGGTTGGGGCGCCCGTTAGGGGCGGGCGGCGGGAAGTGACGTCGCGCGCTGCCGCTGAGTGCCGCCGTGAGGCGCGGGGCGTCCGCGTCCTGACGCCATGTTGGGGGGGGCTGGGGGGGCCACCTCCTCTTGTACTTCATAGTTTTATTTCTCTTCTGCCTCTCCTAGAGAGGGAGAGAGGAGCAGTTGGGGACGTTTTCTCCCAGATTGGGTACAGGCACAGCGAACACAACTCGGTTTTTGCTTTCACGCTGCCTGTGCATGAGGGAAGACGCAAGCAAGCAGAGGGGCAGCAGGAGGCGTGACTGGAGCCGTGACTGGAGCAGCTCGGAAGGCGTGGCGGGTAGGGGGCTGAAAGCGCCTTCACCCGTCCTGATTGCTCAGCCGTGACCAGTGTCAAGTGAAAAAAGAGGCTGAGATTGTGCTTTCACTTCTCACATAGCAACTAGATTAGGCAGCTCTAGTTGCCAAAACAGAAATAGCTCTTTCCAGATACTTTTTTTTCCTGGTGCCAAAATGGGAGCTGCTGGGTATTCAGCTGCTTGAGAAATGGAGCTTACTGCACGTTCCATCTGCTCCTCGTGTGAAAAAGCATCATCACAGGGTGGTGCTTTGGCAGAAAGGGGGAGCAGAGAGAGTGTTTCAGTTTAGAAATTTGAAAAGTTGTCTGAAGCGCTTACTGGGATACAGGTTAACCAGGCAGGCAGAGGATGTTCTAACCCACATGCTCATTTTCTTCGTGCTCCTTAATGCCCCAGGTTGGAGCCATGTGATAGGCTATGGGCATGCTGTTCTTTCTCCTTTCCCCCCCGCTACTTCCTGCCCACCTTAGGCCCTGGTACTTCATTTTATCACATCTTAAAATACAACTGTTTTGGTGTTGATGCTGTGGATATGGTTAATCTCCCTTTGCTTTACATAACTTTAGGGTGTGTGCTTATGTTGGAATTGTTTGCCATCACCAGCCTTTATAAGTCAACAGAAAAAAAAAAAAACAAGCACTTTTAGGGCATGATGCACATAGCCAATTTCAAATGTTCAGCGTGAGTCCTCTTGTGCCTAAGAAGCGTCTCTGACCTCTTACTGATTTGAGGAATCAAGGCAGCTTGCTAGTATGGTATCCACTTTGCAAATGTTCCACCAGGCTGTGGGAACTCTGTCCTTTGGGTAGCTGTTTTCTGAATGCAAGATGTGCCAAGTCACCCTGCTTCCATGCTATGGGACAGGTTTAAGAGGCCTCAGGTCAGAGCATAAAAGGATAGGAGATGAGTGAAAATGAGAATATTCAAAAATAAAAGGCTAATGCACTGTTACCATGAGAAAAGTTCCTTGCCCCCCATGGTGTGGGAAAGAAGGGCTGAAGGACATCAATTAGACATAATTCTAGGTCATTAAACTGAGATGGCACCCGTGCACAGAACTGTGGAAACCACTTGGACAAAAAGAGTCTATCAGTTACGAAATACGATTCAAAACAGTAAATTAAGCCTGGTTTCATGGGGATTTTAAACAGTTTCTCACAAAGTTGGGGTTTTTTGTTTTTTTTTTTTTTTTTTTTCAGTATGTTGAACTTTTTGGCTAACGAGCCTGCCAAAGTATGAAGAATAAATATAGTGTGGATCTTCATGTTTCACTGCTACCTACAGACCTCAGTGGAGATGAAGCTCCCTTGTACTGGGTATAGAGGAGTTGCATTTAAGCTCTGTTTAAAGGCACTCTCTGTGATAATCCTGCAGCTCTGCTCTGGACAACCTGGGAAGAAGCTGGAATGCCCAGGGACTGCACCCAGCGTCCCTTCTGGAGGAAACCAAGACCTGCATCTACAAAATGTGACTTCAGCTCTCAGGGTTTTCCTTCTGCTCATAGGAATGGACTCTGCATCGCTCAGCAGGTGCTTATTTCTTTGAGTTAATTAAATGCTCAATTTAAGATTCAGATAATCCACCCACCCCCAACCCAGAAGAGAGATTTTCTTTTCCCACACATCCCTCTGAAGCTAGCAAAAGTTAAGCTGTGGGTAGGGACAGGATTAGGTGTTGTGGTGAGTGTGACAGCCTTCCAAACCTGAGACAAAGGGGTAATCTCCCACTTGCTGGCCTTTTGCAATCAGACTTCTGGGGGTGTAGGCCTTCAGTGTGACTTTCTTGAGGAATCTGGTTCAAATACTGAAGCTGGTAGACTCCAAAGCTAGCTTAGCTTGTCCTGGTACGTTGTTCTTTCCCTTTATAGCTTGGGCTTTTGTTTCAGACTTAGGCTCCTGAACACCTTCAGCAATCGGAGCAACTGGAGCTGCTGTTGGATTTGGTCAGAGCACAGTGAGGCCTTGGAACTGTAGGTATGTGCATAACAAATAGTGTGACCTGCCCATGTAGAGCATTTAGCTTATTTATTTGTAGCTTGGATTAATTCAGATGAATTAGCCAATGCTGGTGTGTACTGCTAATGCATAAGGAGGACATCAGGTTTTTTTCCAGTTTCTTATACTAAAGGTTTTGATAGAGAAAGGACTGTTGTTTTGTGCTATGCCTGTATAGCCTGCATGTAGTTACCAAACAATAATATATAATAACATTCGGCATTGACACGAGCTATTTTGGCAAAATGTTGCCAGTGGAGACCCAAGCCTAGTGGCTAGGTTGTCAGCATTACACAGGACCAAATATGCCTGAGGAGTTTCAGCTGTGGGTCAGACACAACCCCCAAAAGGAACCAGCTGCTGGGGAGAAAAATGTGTAGCTGTGTAATTTAATTATATAAAAAAAGAAAAATCCCAGCTTTTTCAAAAGTGGGAACTTTGTTCATTCTGTGGAGAAATCCAGCGTTCACTTCAGTCCTATAGAATCTTTGAGAGAATTGCTGAAAAGGATCTTCCAGCTCTACAAGGAAAAAATTCACTTTCCAAAAGTCCTTAGCATCTGTCAGCTACTATAAATTTGACTGAAAGCTGTTGAATATTTAACAACTTTGAAAATCCAGTTAATTCCTATGCAAAATGTGAATGCTGGAATCTACACGGTAAACTCTTGAAATTTATGGCCAAGGAATCCATGTGCCTATATATAAAAATATATATAATTTTTAATGAATTTAGAGTTCTCCAGGGCTAAATGGAATCAGAAATTGCTGAGGCATAAGTATCAGTGTGATGTAAAAACATTCACCGTTTAATCCTAGTAAATACTGGACTATGGATTTCAGAACACAGACCAACAATTATTGGAAATCCTGTGGTCATCTCAAGTATACAGCATTTCAGTTAAAATAAAACCATAAAATCCTTTTTCTTTTTAAAATGTACCATCTAGCATATAATTTATTTGGATGAACTCTACAAATATATGCATTATATCATGCTAGAAGAACTTGAGAACCACTTTTTCTTGTTCCCAGGGTCTCTCAACTATTGGTAAGACATTACAGTCGTAATGATAGACTCAGTTTACAGTGGCACGTTCTGCCAAATATCTCACAATTATATTTTGTGAACAACACTGCCTCTGTTTCACAGAGATAGTGGTCTGATGTTTTGTTTATGTGGCGCCAAAGGAAAACATTGGTTTAGAGTCGTGATAGAATTTCAAAAGGTTTGTGTGGTATTCTAAACTTCTGATACACTTAATAATTACCCCTCCATTAAATACAGAATAGCATGGGTTTTGAAAGGATCCCTCAAAAAAAGAAAAAAGAAGGAAAGACTCCGTTTGATTAAACAAGATGTGGCCACTTCATGTCTTCAGTATTTATCCAGACGTACATAGCAGCTGGTGTTTATATGCACACAATACTTTTTACATCTAATGGTGTTGAACATACAGATGAGTTGCTGTAAAAGCTGCTCACCTGGATTTAGGGTTATAGGACTGCTTTTAGGTTTAATCTGAAACCCATGGCACACAATTGAAACACATTTCATCAAGCTTCAGTTACCTAGTAGTTTGGGGGGAAAAAAAAAAAAACACAACAAAACCCATAACCTTGACAGTGCTATTCTTTAAATGATCCTGAGGAGAAAAAGAAAGCAGTGGGCTCAGATTGAATCTGATAACTCTGCTATGCGACAGTGTTTCCATTCTCTGTCCTGTGGTACAATACCATACCCAGTAAGCCCTAAACCTCACCAGGAAGTCCAGTGGAAATTTGTTCTGTCAGCTGTGTAAGTCAAAGGGGAGAGTGAAAACAGCCCATTCCAGCAGTGGGTCCAGGTGCCCTGACACAGTTGGCACCCACAGCAGGCTCAGCTGGCATGTCCTAGGTGTCCCCATCCCCTCTGCTGCTGGCACATCAGTGCCCTGTCTGGGACCCCACAACGTTTCCATTTGGGAAACAGGTGCTATTTCTAGAGTCTGGGAGACAGCCTCTGCTTTGGTTCTCTCTCCATCTGGCTGGCTGGGGTGGGCAGGATGTGTTGTGGGGGTGGCGGAGGGGAGGATGGCGCAGGAGATCACTGACCTCAAGGAAAAGGCAAGGGACCGTAGCCAAATCTTTAATCTTGATGATGGCAGCAAACTTCTGTCAGCAAAAGCCCTGCACCCACTGAAACCATCTCTGCCTTAACACTGGCCACTCGGGTGGTTTGGGGAACCTCTTCTGAAGCTTCCTGCGAGAGAGGAGCACCAGCAGCAATCCTGCTCCTTCTGGAGCCTGAATCTTTTTCCAGCTCCTTTGGCTGGACTTCTGGGGTGGAGGAACAGGGATACAATAGGGAGGCTGGCAGTAACCATCCCAGGTGTTCAGGAGAAGCATCTTTTGTGGGAAGGGAAGAGGAATGTGGGTGCCTTGATGTGAGCTTGGGATGAGAGCCAGCAGCTGTTGAGCAGAGCAGAGCTGGGGCAGTGCTCGTAGCAGGGGACGTAATGTTCACTGTCCTAGAGCCAGCTAGGGTGTGGATGAGAAGAGTGGGGCTTGCAGGTTTCCCACTTTGGAACTGTTCCTGCTCTTCATTCTTTGATGTTTTCCAGCAGATATAAAGTGCTGCTTGTAGAGAGGCAGAAAAGCCTCTGAACGTTTACCATGACTGTCATTGATAGTGAAAACTGGAATGACCAGCAGACAGAGTTAGAAAGAAGGGAGGCTACTGCATGTAGGACTGTCCTGCCTCTTCTTCCCTTTCCGTGAAGCTTTGCCTAAGCTCCAGCAAGGGAAAAGGAGCTGAAAATGAGGGAAGGACAGGGCTCATACTATCTTGACATTGTGGAAGGGGTTAATTGGGAAGAACAGAAAGAGGGAGAGGGTGCCGACTCCTCTGATTTTACTGAAAGGCTGGAAGGAAGTGACACTCAACCTGGGTTAAGCATGGACCAGACTGAGATTAAGAGATGATAATGTATGCAAGTAAAACAAGCAAGTTATGTGGGAAGTGGGACCTTCACTTGTCATTAGTGGCTCTTTTGACAGCCCTTACATCTGCCTTGTTACTACAGACTTGCTAATGCAAACACAATGCTATCTTTCAGGGGTATACTGAAATTTGTTAGCAAAGCACTGGCTCCAAGGCCAGATCCTGGCTATGTTTGGGCATGACAGACTGCAGCTGCTAACTAAAGCAAAAGTGACCTTAATGCTGCCATCTAGCGATCCTTTGTGGACAGAAACAACATCCCCCAAAAGAAACACTTCAAAGCTCCATCAATGCTGTGTTCAGAACAAATACAATTTATTCTTGCTGAAATGCAAGGCTGGACAACACAGAAGCTGAGCAGGAGGAGTGGGGAAGAGGCATGCGAAGGACCCAGTGTTAAGGGAAAATGTTAGGGAGACACAATTTTTTTTTTTAATTTGTAACTATTTCACCCAGGAGTAGAAAGATCTCCGAGGCAAGATTCAGAACCTGAATTTGTCAGGTTATAAATTTGTCATTTGTTTTTCACTCTTTGAAATTAATATGGCTGCGTGCAAGGTGCAAGAATTCAAACGGAAGTTTGTTTTAACTGAGAGACCAGCATGAAGAGCTTGGCAGGTTCTTCTTGTCTGTCTCTGCTTTTCCTGTCATAAAAGACAAATGGTATGTTTACTTCACAGGCATCAGATGCTGATTTTTCTTCCAAGTATACATAATGGCTAACAAAAGGTAGCAAATGCTGTTGTGGAAACAAGCAAAGGAACTGACTCTTGTCCCTCCAAAGCTTGACTCCTGGCTTTGAAGAGCTATAACAGGATGCTTCTCCAACCCTTGCACATCCTAGCTTCCTACTGGAACTGTAGAACTCTGGTTCACCCTATTAATAACTCATTAGATAGATGACATGATTACAGCATTTTTTTTATCCCCACCTTTCTTTAAAGTGTTTTCAGTCAAAGTCCAAAACACACATGAAGCATCCAAAGTCACTGCTCTGTCTTGGAGCTTTGATTTCTGACAATGTGAGCAGGAAAGCCACCAGGAAGAGGGCTGTTGGCTAGGACTGCACAGCTGGAAAATGGCAAAATCAGGTAATTTAAGAAAGCAGACTGCCCACGGGGAAAAGAAAACTGTAATGAGCAGCCTTGAAAAGATTCCTGCTGGCATTATATGAAGTTGGGTATGAATTTTGTCATTTGCAGGACAGTCTTGCCATTTACAATAAAATTTTGATAGCAATAGAACACATGCAGTTGAACACAAGTATAAGAACTGACTTTTTTCTCCCTTCAGTTATAACATAGCTTGTTTAGATGAAGAGGAGTATCAGCATGGCAAGGAACAAACTCTTCAACAGAAAGAACGGTGTACTTCTCAGTTTACAACTCACCTCTCAAGTCAAGACAACATGAAGTCAGGCCCTGAGGTCTTCCAAAGACCTAGTTCACAGAACAGAAAATCCTCAGGTGCTTATTGTTAGATACCACATGTCTCATTCATAGTACTCCTGTTTTTATTTTAACCAAGAGAACAACTAAATCCCAATCCCACCAAACAGGGCCTACTGCTGGATTAAGGCATCATTATTCTTTTCTCCAGCTGTTGGTACCAGGCTGTAATATCCATATTGGTAGCAAAAGCTTTCTCCTAAACTCATTGAAAAAAAAAACAACAGCCTTTTTTTCTGATGAATATATTTTGAATTCAGACCTGAGAGTTGTTTACTCTGAATGTAAGGCTTTTATTTTCCACAGCACAATTTGCTGTGGAAGGAAGTCACGTTCTCTCCCCATTCCCTGTTCTTTCTCCTTCCGTCATGTCATGATGACACTCAGTGAACGCAGAAGTGAGTGCAAAAGGAATGAAGTGAATACAAAAAAGATATGTTAGCTCCCATTTTAGCTCCAAAGTGCTTACACTTTCTGCAGATTAAAAAAGCACAAGAGGACTCCTGTGTTACAGCTTCATCTCCAAAGAGCCTTGCTGAGAACACTGTGGGAGCATGTGTTTGAAACTCAAGACCATGCATCTTTAAGCAGTCTCATTGGGATCTGCATCATCTGCTTGCTTACAAAATAGCGACATCCTTATTTAGTGGGGTACGGGGCCCACAGCGCCATGACTGCACGGCTCCAAAAGCAGCCTGTCCCCCATCCAGCAGGAGGCTGGGCACAGCGGTTGGGAATCAGGGTTCACCAAAATCTGAAGAGTACTGAGGTACTGATTTCTGAGCAACCACTGCTTTTACTCCATAGGGAAGTGGGTGAGGACTTTGTGGATAAGACAAGGGCCAAAGCCACTGGAATTGGCACAGAGCCTGAGAGAAGCATGCCATGGTCTCTGTTCTCTAGTCCTCTGCCCATCAGTTTAACTGAGCCAGTAATTTTTTTTTTTTTTAACTTTTTCTGTAAAAAATGTTTTGTATATGTGTGAAAAGAGAGTTTTTTATGTAAATGTTGCTAAAGAAAAATTCTCGAGGAAAAAGATTTACCTCATATTCACACAACTACATTTCTCTCCCTCCTCGTGCAGTGCTAGATCAAACACACCAATGGGAAACTTGCACAGCTCCAGCATTGGGTGGATAGTTTTTAATCAAAAGGTAAAAGTACAGAGTCAGTTGTTTTTATCTTCTCAGTTTAGGGGACAGAGATTTTGCACTTCAGACAAGCTAAATAAATAAGAACATCAACTTCAGTCCACTGTTTGTCTCATGGTTCACTATAACATCTCCCTAGTACCAGGCATGGCTGCCTCCCGAATCAACAGAGTTAAAACTTTTCTGTAGGTGTCTAAGATCTCCTGGGCAGAAGGCCTTTCAGCTGGGTCCTTCTTCTTACATGCTGCGTGGATGTCAAACAAATGCAGTCGCACAATGTCACTCCCTTCTACGTGACCCAAGAAAAAATTGGAGACATCCGGGATTTTCCAGATGTCTGTTTTTTCATCGTAGGGAGGCATGAGGTCATCGTCAAAGGGCACATCCTCTCCATAGGGCCAACGCTGCTCAGGAGCTACAAACTCGCCCCAGAGTTCCCGATGACCACACTTCACCAGTCTGCCGGCACTCCTGTTCACAAGAGGCAAAGCATCCAGATCATTCACCAGGATGTGAAAGTCACTCGTTAGGAGGTACTGAGAGAGCACCTTGTCCAGGTCGTTTGAATCGCACATCACTAAGGTGCCCAGAGGGCTGCTGTGCAGGTAGCGAATGATGCTCACATAGTCTATAGCAAGCATCAGCCTGCGGTGCCAGGTGTTCATGCTCTTGTACTTGGGGATGTGCAGAGTTTCATTCAAACCCCTCAGGGAGCCTAGAGGATGGTACTCGGTGAGGACTGTGAACTGCTTCTCACAGTAGCCAAGCAGCCGGACGACGTACTTGCTTTGTAGTGCTTTCAGCATCTTCAGTCCGTGGAGAAAGTCCTCCTTCAGCTCTGCGTTGGTGAGCTGTGAAAGGACCACTTTGTTTTCCTTCCACTCAGAAAGGAAGACCTGAGAACACAGAATAGATGTGTAAGACATGTGGAGAGCTTTTCTCCACTGTTACCAGCTGCCACTGGCATCCAAGTGAATGCGTCCAACACCGCCCAACGTGTATCACCAGCCTTGCTCTGACACAGCTGCATCGTGCTCCAGGAGCACTTCTCCCATCCCCGTGGTGTTGCTTGCATGGCCGGGTGTTCTTTGGTGTGAGCAAGGTAGAAACTGGCCCCGGGTCAGACTCTCCTGCCTGTTCTGCACACCTCACCAGTAGCCAAAGGCTGTGCGTGCCTGCAGCAGCCAGCTGCTGTGGGGGCGGCTGCAAAAGCAGCATGGGCAGCCAACAGGGAAAGCCTCTGCTCGTTGATCCACAAGAGAGAAGGAAGGAAAACCTAACTCACCTTTTTCACGGCTCCTTCGCCAACACATTTGAGTTTCCTGACTTCCCTATCGATGGCTTCGCAGGAGAGCCAGGGGGAGCAGTTTTTCACCGGCCCGAGTTTGAAGTGCCCGAAGGGGCAGAGGCCGGGGTCCGCCTCGGCGCGCCCCGCAGAGCGGCGGGGGCTGCTGAGGCCCAGGTAGAGCAGGGCGTGCAGGAGCAGGACGGCCGCCAGCAGCAGCGCCAGCAGCAGCGAGGGCGCCTCCCTGCCGGGAACGTCTCTTTTCACGAAGTGCGGTTTCTTTTCCATCACCCCGTGCAGGACGGGGGGTGGACAGCCCCCTCCGCAGCCCGGGGCTCTGAGGGGCCGCCTCGCGGCACAGCCGCCCCACCGACGTTCACCCCCGGCCCGCNGGCGCGCGGTCGGGCAGCGAGGGCCTGGCCGCCGGGTCCCCGCCGCCAGTGAAGATGGACCAGGCCCTGCTGCTGGTCCGCAACGAGATGTCCGCGCGGGGCTTCGGCCTGGCCGCCCGCTCCGGAGCCTGCCACCGGGTGAGCGGGCCGAGCCGGGCGGCACCCAGCCCTCGTCCCGCGGCCCGGGCCGCCTCACGCTCCGCTTCCTCCGCAGTGCCCCTACCAGCTGCTGGCCGTCGTCCCGCCGAGCGAGGGCGGCCCGAGCGTGGCGGTGGCGGTGGACACGCAGCACCCGCTCAGCCTGCTGCTCAACGGCTCCCTGGCCGGCAGCGAGCTCTGCAAGTAGGTGCCGCCCCGCCGCTCCCCGCTCTGTGCTCGGGTGTCCGCATCCCGGTCCGATCCGGGCTCTTCGCCCTTTTCCTGACCGTTGAGACCCCCGGTCCGGCCGCCGCCACGCTGTGGGGTGCGCTGGGATGGGCCGTGTGGGGCCCGGGGCAGGGCCTGGCCCCCCTTGCAGAGCGGCAGTGGTGCGAGGAGATGGGCGGTGGTGGCTCAGGGAGGGGGATGCGTGCCCTGCAGCTCCCGGAGGGGTGCCCAGGTGTCCGCAGGGAGCAGCGGCACGTTCTGTCTCCCTTTTCCTTTGCAGGATTCAGTATCATTTTGGAGAGTTTGGCAATTATTCCCTGGTGGTAAAGACCCGAAGCACAACTGCCAAAACAGTTTATTGTGATGTAGTCGTTAATGAAAGCCCCATCAACAGCTACCTCCGTACGTAATGCTCAGCTTGCGCCTTTAATTCTGCACCTTGCGTGTCTCCCAGCAAAACCAGCTGCCTAAAAAGCGTCTATAGCTGCCTGTGTTGTGCTGGAATGTGTCATGGGTCTGCTCCCCTTCTCCCAGTGTTTTGCCTCCTTATGTTTTGGACCCCCGCCTGGAGGCTCCGGCCAGGATCAGGCCTCTTCACACAAGGTCTTCTGTGACCACAACCTTTTCGGAGCATAGATTAACCCAGAAAAATCAGTGGCTCTTTTATCCAGAGGGAGACATTGTCATTGTTAGTTCCTGTTTCCCTGCATGTTTCTCAATGTATGCAGGATCCTTATTCTTCTTCTCTCTGTCCTGCTTCTCTCACAAAACAGGAAACAAGCCATAGTGTTTGGATTTCTGGTTTTTTTTGTTTGTTTGTTTTAATTTTAAACCCGATGTCTTGGCTTTTTTGTTCATCTCTTTTTCCAGTCTGCTTTAAGCTCTCATCTCTTCCATTCTTCTCCTTTGTATTAGGTTATTCTTCGGTCCTTCCAGTTCTCCAGCTACAAAGAAAAATCCTCCACGCTTTCAAACTCGTATTATCCTCTCCTTGCTCTCTTCTCCTTGAGGCTATCTCTAAATCTCTAATTTATTTGTCAGAACATACAGCACATCAACTCTTTCCTCACCATTGCCTCAGTGCATGTTTATTTTGCCACTTTTTTTATGCCAAGATTTGTGGTCACTGATTGCTAGCCTGCTTTGTTTTTGTTCGCTTTTGTTTTTTTTTCCTCTCTGTGGGACTCAGGCTGGGGGTACATATTTTGTGGAGAAAGTGTGTGATGGATGGTGGGTTGAGTTGGTTGTCATGTTTGTATCGTATTTGGCCAAACCCTTACCAATGAAGTTTTGTTGTGTAAGATAGAGAGATATGTTCTTCTCTTTTCCATGTAGCTATCCTCTTTGCTTTCCTGGTTTTTGTGGGGATCCTCGCTATCCTGATCATCTGTCGCCTTCTTATGAAGTAAGTGAAGAGTCTTGTAAGACCTCCTCACACGTGAGATGGGGCCGCCAATTTAAAAGCAGCCATGGTAATGTAGTAGTGCTTTGGAGTCCCTGCTTGCAGGTCAGACCTTGCTGCCAGGCTGCCATGCACAAGTCAAGCGGTGTTAGATGTCTGTACAGTGATAAATGCAGGGTGATGTGATTTCTCTTGAGGGATATCTTACAGCTATGCTAGCTTGTGTGCAGAGCGGTTGCTGGAGAGCAGCTGACATCAGCCATAAGCTGATGCACGCACTGCCTCACCTTCCCGTGGCTTGTTCCTGGGAATGGCCCTGAATCAGCAGTTCAAGTCAGTGAGACCTAAACGCCTTTACCACATGTGGCCATACATTCTGTGTACTGAGTGACACGAGTCCCTCTCTGGGGACAACCTGAGAATAAAGGTTCCAAACCCGAGCTTGTGGCAGTGTCATCAGGTAACTGGATTTAACTGGGGTCGCAGGTACTGGTTGCATATCGGTAGTACGTATGTAAGCTGGGGAAACAGGAATAGGAGCAGTCCCAGCTTTTGGTTTGTACTGCTAAAGAGTTGATATTAAGATGAAATTGACTGTGAAATACTTTTTGTTTTGTCTTTTAAACTGTTACTAATTTTCAGAATTGATCCAGTCAGAAACTGGGTTCACAAGAAACTGAATCCTAGGGAAACTGATCGTCTGATTAATTCTGTGAGTGACCAAAGTACCTTTAATTTGCATTCAGTGGTGTTTTTAGCCTGGAGTAACACATAGAATCTGGGCATCTGGGGGCCCATTTATTACTAGCCATCTTCCCCCTGTGCATGTTCCCTTTGCCAAATCTTGTATTGATATCAGGCAGTTTTATGTCAATTGAGAGATTCCAGGCAGAGGTTGTGGGTTCCCCACAGAGCCCTTGCAAGTATGGAACATCCACCTTTCTGCCCTCCTTAGTCCCCTTGAAGGACATACTTTGGTGTCATTTGTGGTCATCTAGATTGTGACAGTCTGGGCTTCACATCTAGGAGGTCTGAACCTACATGGCATCAAATTGCTGGGAGCACAGCTCTGGGGCAGTTCTTGAAGTTGCTTATCTCTAATTACCCGTGTTACAGCAACATCTGCTTCCTTATGCTGTCACTGGAGCTGGTTTAGGTAACTGTACTGGAAAGAAGCCAGTCCTGCTTTTAAAAGGATTCATTTTCTGCTGGTTTCACTCTCTAAGCAGTCTCTCTGTGGCGTCAGACAAGTGCTGATGGGATGGGACTGATCCTGTTGATGAGAGTCAGCAGCTGGATTTGCTCAGCTGTAAAGCTGCACTCACAGTGACAGCAAGTCTGTGGCTGATTTGGGCTGGACCCAGCTCCCAAGAATCTCAAACGTAGGATCTTTTTCCTGGCTTATTTTTTCCACCCGGTCGAAGGTGGAGCATGGGGCATTTGTATTTTGCTGTCAGATACTATTGCAACATGGTGGAGCCACTAGGGGATTAGAAACAGCAAGTGGGGAGGTAAAAATAAAAGGTAGATGGGGAGAACCAACACACAGTGTGCAAAAGTGTGTAGTTCCATAGGCAGCTGCTGACTCGCCTTTCTTGTGTCTGGTTTGTTCCTTCAGGAGCTGGGGTCCCCCAACACCACAGACTCCATTAGCAGTGATCCTGCCCCACAGTTGTGGAGGGCAACCTCTCAGCAGCGCCTGCGTTCCCTGGACACGTTCCGAGGGTGAGCATAAGACCTTACCCAAAAACATGTCTTCCAAGGGGCATGAGATTTTTCCAAGGACAGATTGACAGTGTGTGGAAATACATAGCAGAGGGACAGTTCAAGCGTTTTACTTGAAAGATAATCAAAGTTTTAATTATTGCCATTGAAACATTTCCACTGATTTAGTTTGAGGAAACGTTCAAGTTGTGGTTCATGGTGGAAAAGAACAACCTACATTCAGTATGAAAATGCTATATGAAGGAGCTTCCTTTGGTTCACCACCCATGGTCTTTGAAATACTGCTTCCTCTTATTCAAATGTGGAAGCTTTGTACATAACCTTTCCTTAAAAATAAAATAAACCAGATCTCACAGTTAGAAATGTTGTAATGGGGTAAACCTTAACTGTGTTTGTACATGTGTATTTTCATTGACGTGATACTTCCTGTGTGTTCTTGTTGTTGTCTTTTTAGGCTCTCTCTTGTAATTATGGTGTTTGTTAACTACGGAGGAGGAAAATACTGGTTCTTCAAACATGAGAGTTGGAATGGTAAAGTACAGTTGAGACACAGCTTACCCGCATTTTAACTCCAGCAGTATCTAGATGTGGTTACCTGCTGTGACGTGTCGTTGCGTAGCTGAGGGCTGGGATGCTCTGCCAGTTTGTGTCAGCATAGTATCTAGCCTGTTAGGCTAGTGGGAGAAGCAGTGGGCATGCAGTGATAGAATAATTTCAAATCACAATCTGTTTGTAATCTTTTCATTTTCGAAACAGTTTCATATCTTCAGCTTTTCTTTTTAAGAACCATGGTCATTAAACAGGGTCTAGCCCATAGTACCCTGGAGTACTGTGGTCTAGCCCATGGTGCTTGGTGCTGTGCAACCATCATCCTGTGCATGGCAAACTGATGGGGAAGGAGTCAGGCAGCGTGTTGCTCTGGTGGAGGATAGCAAGGATCCCACTCCTGAAATCCTTCCGGAGACACAGTTCTGAACCTGTAAGAATGGTAAAAGCAGTGAAGCAAGATGATTGGCTCTTTGTAAGTTTTGCTTATAATGTGTTTTAGATTTTGGGGTATGAGATAACTGCAAACAGTGTGCAGTTCCTCTGGGAACTCAATAACAATGCTGTTAAAGTTCAGGGAGCGTTTGAGGAAAATAATGCGTTCCTTCTTGTTTCTTTGTAGGATTGACAGTGGCAGACCTGGTTTTTCCATGGTAGGTCTTACTGAAGAAGAGTATGTCAAGTGCTGTTAAGGGTTGTAAGGGAAACATTGCATGCACTTTGCCTCTATATGGAAATTGATTTGAAGGAGTGAACTCGTGTTGAATGGTTGATAGGAACCTGCCCCTCCTGATGACAGCATGGTCCCTATGAACCAGCAGAAGAGCAGAATTTTCTTTGCTACCTGACATCCTCCGCTCTCCCCTGCACCATGGCGTGGGAAGCCCAGGGATATGCTGCCGGTGGAAGTGCAGTGTCCCTGTGGAGCCCACTGCCACACTGCTGTGCCAAAGGGCCATGTAACATGTTGGTAGCGTATGCATTGCTGGAGAAAGGCCATTACTTTCCTTAGCTGTTTCTTTTTGCCTCAAGTGAGCAGTGAAGGCGGTAGAAAGCCCCATTGTGCAAACTCAGTTGTCTGGGAATTCCTAGCCATTGGAATAGATGAATTTGTCCATCTTCCCTCAGTCCTGGGCCAGTGTAGGCTACTCTGGTAGTGTTTGCTGTTACACATCTATGATGAGATGCACAGCTCCATTTCTCAGGTGCTCTGCTCTCTAGGTTTGTGTTCATCATGGGCACATCAATATCGCTGTCGCTGAACTCTGTGCTGAGGTGGGGAAGTTCCAAGCGGAAGGTGCTCGGGAAAATCTTCTGGAGGAGCTTTCTGCTAATCCTGCTGGGACTCATAGTTGTGAATCCCAATTACTGCGTTGGACCATGTGAGTGGAACTTGCTATCTTCTTTGTATTTCCAGTTCTGCCTCTGTGGCTGGGCTGATGAGAAAGCAGTGTCAGCCTTGCTGTACTGACCAGTTGAACAGGGACAGCTGGACGATATCCTGTAGAGTGCTGTTCAATGGTGCACTGTTTAATTTCCCAGCAGGTCAGATTTTACTGTCAGAAGTAGCTGATCAGCTAACACAGACTAACTTAAAAATGTTAAGCATGGTTCATAAAAGACATCCTATCCCATAAGAGCCTGACACAGTTCTTTATGTTTGGCCCCTGTGCTGGGCACTGTTTATCGTCTTAGTGTTGACTTTCCCAGGGTCATGATTTACAGAAAGTGGGGTGGCAGAGTGGAGGTGTCCCACACACCTGCAGGAGAGGTGGCTTTCAGCTCTGCCTGGAGAAGGGTGGCTTCATATTTACGAAGGAGCCCATGTCTGCTCCTCTTTCACATTCCATGTATACTTTGTAGTGTCCTGGGAAAATCTGCGCATCCCCGGGGTGCTCCAGAGACTGGGACTGACGTACCTGGTGGTTGCTGTACTTGAACTCCTGTTTACAAGAGCTGGAGCTGACAGTGGGACTTTGGTGAGTTACATGAGGAGGTGACAGGTGATACAGGAGAAGGGTTTGGGAGCTTTTGCTCTTGTTTTTCTACCATTTCTCAGATGTTCTTTGTTCCCACACACGTAGCATCTTCTCTGATGTGCCGCACAGCGTGACCTGGTGAAAACGTGAGGGAGCATGCACCCTTAGTGTCCAGCTCTGCATTTTATCACATCTAGTTTTGCTTTGTTTGGGGATTTCACTGATCCATTCTGATGGTGCTTAGAAGCAGACATTCCCAGGCATTTCTGATGACTTTCCACTGCCAAGGGACCACAAGGACAGGCATCTCTGTGCTGAGTGCTGTGGCCTGTGTTTTGTCCAGTTAATTTTGGCAGTGGTTTTTCACAGCAGGGGAAAGTAATATTGCTTTTTGGCTTTTCTGTAGTCTGTTTTCCCAAAGGGCTTTTGTTCTACTTGTGAATCAAAATTTCTTTTGACATTTTCCAATGAAAAACATTGTGGGCTTTTGTTTTGGTTTGTTTCCCCCCTCAAATAATTAAGTGTCTGGAAATGTTTTATGAAGATGAAAGGTCCATTGGCAGAATCCAGTTTTGTAATGAAAACAGCCCCTTCTTGTATCTGGGGAACTGTCTGTCAAGAAGTACAGGATGTCCCCAGGGGCACGTTTTTTACTTGCCAGTTAATATATTCCCCCTTTCCTCCATTTTGTGCAGGAGATGTCATGTCCTGCTCTGCAGGATATTCTCCCTTTCTGGCCACAGTGGATTTTCATTCTGATGTTAGAAGTGATTTGGCTCTGCCTGACCTTTTTGTTACCAGTGCCAGGTTGTCCCAGGTAAGATTGCACTCAGACTGTTCTCTATGGGGCACCAGATTATTTTTTTTCCTGCCAGGTAGAGAATACTTAGTCATGGGGAAAGAACAAAGAGGAAAGCTCTAAAGGCAGCAGGTGGAAGGGAAGCGCTCATCATATTGAAAAGCTTCCTTTACTTTGGTACTAAAGTACCTGGTGTGATAAAGGCAACATTGTTGCTTCTGTCTGAAGAAGAGGCTACAGTCTTCCTGAGGTCTGTGTACAGCAACATATGAACATCATCCCACATCCTGGATCACCACCTGCAGAGGAGGTGGAGCAGCCAGCTGGGCAACCAGGGCTGAACTGAGGAATTGCTTTAGGATCCTGCCTGTCCCCTCATGACTAGCTGTCACATATGACCTGCATTTCACTATGTGCTTCTGGCCAGGGAAAACATCTAGCATCAGCGCTGTAACCTGTTTGTTTCTGTCCTAGGGGCTATCTTGGTCCTGGGGGCATTGGAGATTTTGGAAACTATCCTAACTGCACTGGAGGAACAGCTGGTTACATTGATCGTTTGGTTCTTGGAGAAAAGCATATATATCAGCATCCCTCTTGTAATGTAAGTAGGTTTTGGGTTGGAGTATGAAGCTGCAGGCTATGACCAAGTGCAGCTGTCAGGAGGGGCTTGGGAAAGACACGTGCTGTGGAGGGGGATGAAAAAGAAAGGAGACTGGTTGCTTGGGTGCCCTGTAATAACTGCTCTCTCTTTAAGATGCTTTACCAAACAACAGTGCCATATGATCCTGAAGGGATCCTGGGGACCATAAATAGCATTTTAACGGCTTTTCTGGGACTGCAGGTACCTCTTTTATTTCTGTCTGTGTGTTGTAATAGGAAAGTCTGAAAGAATCGTGGAAGTGGGGAGACAGCTTGTTTTGTTTATGGCTGAGACTGGCTCTAAGAAAATATTTTCTAGAGCAATGCTTTCAGGCCAACTCATACCAAGGTGCATGTCTCAAAAGTGGAATCTAACCTGGCAGTGACTTGGAAAGGAACACGTGCTCTGAGCAGGCCAGGGTGGGATGTGGTGCTAGGAAGCTCTTTGGGCTGGTCGGAGAGTCAGCATAGCATTGTTCCTTCGTGCAGTCCCTTGATGAGGGCTGGGAGATGCAGCTCGAGTCACACTGTTAACCTAACAAAGTTGCTCATCCCATTCTTCAGTTTTACCACAGAAGAGATAGAAGGTGTACCTTTGCTGAGATTTGTGTTTAGGTATTTCCCCCATCTTGTGTACATTCTTTGCAAAGTTTCCATTTCTGAGCCTTTCAGCCCATTAGCTGATAGAAACCCTATTGGTGTTCCTTGCTTTAGCACAGGGATCCAGTGACAAATGTATTTGGTTCTCAAAATGTAGTTGCATGTAAACGGCCTTAATTCATTTTTTGTGTTCTGTTTATATTAGGCGGGAAAAATTATCTTGTCGTACAGAGACCAGCACAAACAGATTATGAATCGGTTCTTTATATGGAGCATAGTACTGGTAAGTCAGTTATTTCACTTAGTACAGTCAAAGTATCACAGGGTAGCTCTTTAATAGACCTGAATTTTTATTCAACACAAACCTGAAACATTGCAGTGGTTATATCAACTTTATCAACTTTCTGTTCCAGGGAATTATTTCTGCTGTCTTGACAAAATGTTCTAAAGAAGAAGGGTTTATTCCCATAAACAAGAACTTATGGTAAGCCAAGAGCTTTTGGTATGACTTTGTTCAAGTATTATTTTACCTAGGAGAATGTTTTTCCTTTTCTATATTGAGGTCAGTATGTGTCACATACCTCTCTAACTTTTCGACTGAATATGTGTGTAGGTCAACATCGTATGTGACAACCACGAGCTGCTTTGCCTTCATCCTCTTACTGCTGATATATTACCTTGTGGATGTCAAGAGACTCTGGTCGGGTGCTCCATTTTTCTACCCAGGTCAGTAAAAGCACAACAGGAAATTTGTTTTTTCTGAACTATCTTGTTATGTTTCTGCGCCTCCTTTGTCTTTAAAGGAGTTGGGATTTTGAATGAAGTACCCTGAAGGAGGTCAGAATGATTAACTTAAGCTGCATTTTTGCAAAGAATTGAGAGACTAGACCAGAAATTTAGGAGAGATGGACTTGCCAGTCTTGAAATGAGGGCTGGAAGCTGCTGTTGCCACATGACCGTTCTAAGTTTGGTCTTGAATTCAGGGAGCAGCTGCCTAGCACCAAGCAAAATACCACAGCTGGTTTGCAGTTGGTTTGGAAAAGACTGTGGAGACTTAGCTAACCTAGTGGGAAACTCAGAGGCCTATCAGCAGAGTAATACCACTTCTGAAAATTTGGAAGACAAAATCCCCTGGGCAGCTGCATGGGTTTTCTCAGTGTTTTTAGATAAGCCTGTCTCCCAAAGCATCTCATTGTGGTCTTAACCACACCGGCCTCGTGACAAACATCTGAGGACAGAGTATACACCCACAGCAGAGGGAACATTTCTTGAGCTTTGGTATCTGGACAGGAAGATGGGTAGGGTGGCTGCATGGTATCATGTCTCCTACCAAAAATCCCAGAGCTTTGAAAGGCAGTCAGCATTTGTTTGGAAAGGCAATAGATTTGACCAAATAGGTCGGCACTCAGCCACTCTGAAGACAATAACTGTAATTATTCTTGTCAGGAGAATTGCATGAGCATTGATCTGGTTGTATTTTCAATTTAGCGTACAGGTTATCTAGGTTTCTTTTCAATAAATGTTTTGAGGGGTGAACCCCTTCAGACTGTGTGTGAAAGCAAACGTGCATAGTATCCTCGAGGTAAGGAGCATTAGCTGCGGTGATTAGCTGTTGTTTCAGTGCCACTCTCTTTCATAAGCCCGGCACGCCTCTGCCTGCTTATTCTGCAGCAAGCTCCTGCCTGCTCTTTTGGATGTTGAGACCTGTGCTTGCTTTCAGGAATGAACTCAATCTTGGTCTACATCGGACACGAAGTGTTTGAAAACTATTTCCCTTTTAAGTGGAAGATGCGAGACAGTCAATCCCACGCAGAGCATCTGACTCAAAACCTTACTGCAACAACTCTTTGGGTCATAATATCATACATACTTTACAGGAAAAGGATATTCTGGAAAATCTGATGGAGGTGGTCAGAGTGCAATACACCTAGATTTTGGTGGGGCAAGCACGTAAGGTGGATTAGCCTGAAATGTTGCCACTTCTGCTGGACTATATTAATAAAAAGGGATCCTAGTTCAAGTTTACATTTCCATGGATGTTGTAATCAAGACTTTATGTGACTTAAGGGACCATATTTTCACTGTTTTTCATATTTAACTTAGTAATCTGCTGCGGTTCCTCTGTTTCCTGCACTTTGTAAATATTTTAATGATCTCCATGCTTTTGTACAGAGAAACTGATTCTATTGCAATAGTTGGGTATTTAAAGACAGTCGGATGGCGCTCACGAAAGAGACTGCATGGAATATGGGTGGTGATTGCAAGGGATTATCAGAAGGGACTGTGATAATTGTCACTGCATCTGACAAGACATCCCCTGAAATTACAGGCTGGGGTTTGTAAAAGCTCTTGGCACTTGCAGCATCCCTCTGCCACCAGCTACTGGCACACATTTGACACAGCCATTGTCACATCCCACCTGTGATGGGAGGGAGGAGTGACCAGATTTTAAACCCACCTAGTTAGATTACTATGAAATGACACTCAAAGTCTGTATGTCAGAGGAAGAAGGATCAACTTCAATAGAAGATTTCTATAACACAGTTATCCTATATGTGCTGGCCCTCCTCCAGTTCTACCTAAGCTGTGCAGTTCTAGAGGAAATTCAAGTAGATGGAAGACTTAAGAAGTAAAGGAAAAAAGAAATAAAAATGAGAGAAAGATCACCAATCCTGGGTGCAGCACTAGGCTTGCTGCTGGGGGTACTCCATGCATTGGAGAAGCAGCAGCAGTGAGAAGCAGAGGCAGCAGCAGCTTCTAGATGGCTCCCCTAGCCTGTAGTGATAGTATCAAAGAAAAAAGGGATGTTCTCGTAAGCCCTTATTTGGAATTGTAGTTGCCTCCAGTCCCAGGACTGGCTGAGATACCACACAGCTGCCATACCAAAGGAGGTGATGCTAGGCCCACCTCCCATGACTGACTATTTCTGGGGCATTGTTCTGGACTCTTCCAGGAGTGGCTGAAACATCAGCTCTTGTTCTGTCTCGTCTCTTACAGCCATCTTTTTGACTTGGGGCTGTGTCCTCAGCCCTGCACTTGGGTCAGCAGTGCAGCATCTGCTGGGCTCTCAGTGCCTGCTCAGGGCTGCCCATGTACTGCAGGGGCCAGTGACGCAGCTCATCTTTTTGCCTTTTGCCATCATCTGGTCTCAGATCAACACAGCATCCTGTTGAAGCCCTAGCTAAAGATCTCTCCTAATGGATTATTAATTGGCGTACTGCTGCTATGGGTTTCACAGTCCATCTATACATGTTCTGGGCCTTTGTGTTACACATCTCTGGCATAGATGAGGTCTGAATTTCACATGCTAGAACCACTTTGATATTGAAGTTCAGTCAAAGCAATCCTCTTTATAAATGGATTTACAAGAGAGCCCTGAATCTGAAAAGCAGTACAGGTAGAACTCAGCTGCAAAGGAGAACAGACCAGTTAAACTCAATGTAAAACAACATTATTTGGAAACTCAGGAAACTCACTGATGTCATTTTCAAACCAGCACTAATAAAAAGCCTGAACTACCCTGCTGTGTTCTCTGTGTATGTATAAGAAAGGAAATAAGACAATAAGACACACACCTCAGTATAATGCCATGGAAAGGTGAAAAAAAGAAACCCAACATGACATTACTTCTTAAAGTTTTATTTATAAAGTTTGATCTACCCACATGAGGAAACCAAACAGTGACCAAACACCAAGTAGTGTTTATGTACTGCAGAACCTGTAACTCATAGGGAACCTCTGTAACTTCAGAGAAGTGATTTTTCCACTGCCCTGCTGCTGTTAACATAACTACAAGCTGCCTTCTCTCTCTCTCCATGAGACACGTTGCATCGTGATCCAGTCCATTCAAGAAAGAGTCTGAAGCAGCAGTATTTTCTCATTAATGCAGAACCTATGCAAGACCACCATAAGATTTTCCCCACAGCGTGAGACCTGGCGCTCCATAGCCAGGCGGAAATCTTCTTTCACTCCTTTAGTTATACCCCGGGTAACTGTGTGATGCCTTAAGCCACAAAGGAAAGAAAGAGAGAGACAAAATCAAATCAGTTTTATTTGCTGCACAACAAGTTTAAAAGGTACTGCACATCACTACCTGCGCATCTACTGTCCATACCTCAGTTTATACAAGGAGATCTGAAGTATGTGCTATGCTCTTTTTAAAAATCAAGTGTTTAGTAGTCTTTCAAAAGTTATGAGTTCCATAAATGACTGTGACTGTGCTCTCAGTGCTTTGGTTACAGTGGGGAAAGAAAGTGTTGCAGTTCCAGTTGACAGGAAAATGTGTTCTGTTAACCCAGTGTTTATGGTGTTCTCCTTGCATGGGGAAGGGATTTATTAAAAACGAACAAAAAAAACTTTTAAAGCCCAGGCCACTTCCTCTCTGTAAACACTTCTATAAATGGTTGGGGGTTGAAAGAAAAGGGAAAAGATGAACCTGCTTTCTCTGGAGCAAGGGGAGATATGGCTGCCACCATGAAGAGGTCAGAGCACCTTGTACCAGCAGAAGAGTGCACGAAGGAGCCATGTAATCCTGTGGGCACTGATCACTGATTAACGCAAGGTGCAGTGAGAACGCTTCACAGGCCAACGCAAAGCACAAAATCAAGCCAGGCTGTGAGTGTGCTTCAGTAGAAGCCAGCTCTGAGAGAGATGCTAGACACCAGGAGCACATTTATTCTGAGCAGAAGTTCAGGACTTGTTTTCAAATGTAACAGAAGTGCTGCTGCTGAGCAAGCTAAAGCAGTGCTGGCTGGTGAAACTCTCAGGTAATCACCCTGGAAAAGGCTTTTCTTATTAATGCTTCTTTGTCCTCATGCTGGCCTGTAGTACTTGAGCTAAAGTCTTGTCCATAGAACAAAGTTCTGCAGTGCGAAAGCACTAGGCTTTACTTGCTCTGATCCAGAACTCAATACAAGACTTAATAGCAGCTACCTGCAAGCCATACTTGGGACAGGAGGCAAAAGGTATGTTGTGAAACAAAAGCCTTAGCACTACTAAAGGAACAGCCTAAGTTAAATGAGCAAGAAAAGCGTAAATGTTAACTTTGCTTCTTATCCCTGACTCAGGACTTCTCTTAAAGAGCTGGACCAAACCCAGCATGCACATTGAAAGACAGAAAGGAAACACATGGTGATGGCTTCTATGCCAATCCAGAGATGCTGAAGAATGGCAGTACAGGAATTACCTTCATTTAAAATACCACCCCACCTTCCATTAAAACCAGCAATTCCAGCATTTGAGAGGAAACCTGTCAGAGTGGAATTCTGTTCCCAGTCACTCCCCTTCCACTGAAACAGCTGAGACCTCTGTTACATGTGGAATAGTCAGAGAGGCTACTGAAGAGACCAGAGCTTGGTTGCGCAAGGCAAAACAGCACTGAAAAAACTCCAGGATACTCAAGTTTATGGGATAAGCCATTTTCTGTCTTCACTGCCTTAAACATTACTGGCAGGTGAGTGCTATAATGAGTTACAACCTAAAGGATGCAACCTACAGCTACTGAGCAAGTCAGCAGCACTCATGTAGATGTCTGTCATGTAACAGCTGGACAACACAAAACATTTCAGAACAGCTCAAATGAAAACAAGTGGCTCCAAATGGATCCAGTAACAAGTATCTTGAAAATAAAGGGTTATACACTTGCCTATATGTGACTGAACATGAGTGTCACTTTGGGAAGTTTTCTACGTTTCTGTAGAAGTTCAACAGTGATTATTAAAACTGAAAGGACACAGATACTGGCAATTTATGGGAAAAGTAAAAAGAAATGTTATAAAGAACAACATGGTTTGCCAGGCAATGTAGGCACAAATGGAGGAAAAAAAAATATTGAATAATAAATCGCTGAAAACCATGGGCAGTAAAACATGTTGACAAAACACAGCACACTATGAGCGGGTTTTTTCCACTTGGTACCTGTCAGCAGTCTGTATGCTGGGCTGTAGCACAGGTATGAATTCCTGCTGCAGTAACCCCATGGGAGGGCTAGAAGTCCTTTAAAAAACAGCAAATAGCATTCAAACACTCACACACCAACTCACCCTCTGGTGCAAAACAACTCTCCAGAAAAAAGGGGCAAGAGAGAAGCAGAATGAGCCCAAAGCACTATGGCCACCAAGCAGCCAAAGGGGCACAGGACCCAAACAGCATCAAACATGCAAACATCTCCAGATTTCATTGGAAGGCTGTTCTGCAAATGTAGTTTAAATGTGTGTGCATATTTACTTGGAGAAAGGACTGTGATAGGTGCAGAAACCAATTCACAATTGCATTACAATGCAGCTTGTTTCAGGAAGCATGCCCACCAGGAAAGACTTTATTTATGGCTGCCCAACATTTTGGCTTGCCTGAGCCACACTAAGTGGAGTTGTCTTGGGCCACATATAAAATACGTAACATAGGTAATGTATATAACAAATATTTAGTATTTTTTATGAAAACAAAACCAAAAAAAGAGGGCAAGAAGAGCAAAACTAGCAGGTTGGAGAGGAGCACTGCAGATACCATGGCTTCCCTGCACAGCCAGCAAAAGAGCATCAGTGAACAGGGAGATCCCACAGCTTGAGGTAAGAGCCTTGCTGCTGAGCTCAAGCCAAGTGCATGCACAGCAGGTATCAGCCATGTCGAGTACATGACAGTATTTGTAACAGGTTGCCTAAACATCTTTTCATTAGCCCACAAATGGCCTTTTTCACTTTTTCCAAATTCCAACCACACACAAAGGAGACTGCTGAAGGATGGCACGACATCAGGGCAGAGATGCCCGCTCTGAGCAACATCCCGGTCAAGAGGAATATCTGAGGTGGCATTTACAACCCAGGGCCGCATGAACTAGCCTCCAGTAAGTGTTTCAGCTGAAAAGCAGTTTTGTCTTCTCTGAAGTAACGTCCTTATCTCTGTGTGCTACTTGTAGCATGGGATAACCACCTCACACTTCCAGCCTAGAGCTAAATCAATGCCCACCTGAGGAGAAATGTGAAATTTGGTATATAGAGAACAGGTCTAATTTCTTAACCCAGGTTTCTCAAAACACAACATAAATCTTAGGCACCCAAGTATTGTGTGTAAGATTTGCTCCCACAGATGTTGAGGAAGAGCTGAGAAGCAAACTCACACTGACATGCTTCTGAGTTTGGTGTCTACCTTCAGATCTCACAGGTGGGCATTTTGATTGGTATCTGTAGCTTATCAATGAATATGCATGGAGAGCTACGCTAAAAAGAAAGTCACCTTAAAGAAGGGACATTTTAGTAGTACAGAAACACTCTACAGTACAGATAAAATAACCTGAAATAAAATATTCACAAGAACTATTCAATCATATGAGATATTTTTTCAAGAGCTCTTGGCATGAGTGAGTACAATATTTGCAGAAAGAAACATGGGGAATAGAAAATGAAAGGGAGTCAGTGGTAAATGTAGCCAAGTGCACAACCAGAATAAAAATTATGCTTTCAGGATGATTTGTTTCACTTCAAATCAACTGAGATCTTCCTCCTCCGTTCTCAAGGAGAGATGAGTGGGGAATGTGAGTAGAGGCAGAAAACTCAGCTTTCACATCAAATTTATGCAGTGTTTGTTAGACTAAGATTAGTCCAATTAGACTATCTAAAATATGAGCTGGATATCAGTCAGTCATGTCTTGCATATTGTTCTTCTGTTTAACCTCACTAGCTGACACTGCCACCGCTTCCAAGGGCAATCAGTAAAACTATGAAACATGCCTTGTCCACAAGGGAGTATAAAGGCAAATAGGTGAATTCAGAGCTCACTGCAGAAGTCTTGCTGGCTGTGCAAACAGCTGTATCACCAGCTAAAACCAAAACCATGGAGATTCATGTTCCCACCACAGACAGAAGCAAAAGGAAACCTCACAGACCGTATGTATATTTTGCAGAACCTGACTATAAATGTGAAGGCTACCAAGACTGTACTTCAGCTTTTTAAAACCACATTGCACTTTGCTTTCCTGGGTTCAGAAAAAGGAATATAGTAGCCCACAAAGTAAGGTACTGAGGAAATGAGGAAAAGCATTGGTATGAGAATGTGAAATTCATCTGGAGAGAAAACTTCCTACAAGTCACAATACAAAAATCCATCCTTGTAGCAAACATAGAATACCTGCAATACATTTCCTGTTAATTACAGCACAGGGCTGCTACGCACATTTATTCTGAGGAAAGACCAGGCAGAAGAGTGATTGCTTTGTCTTCAGGCTGCAGTGGCAAAATCACAAGAGTCCTGTGCATGACTGAACAGTGTCTGAGCTGCCCCTGTGATTACTGGGAAGATGGTGCAGCGGCTTAAACAACCAGAAGTGCAAAGAGTTTTGAAAGGCAGAAGGCAGACTGCAGATTTTCAGCCTGCAAACCATTTAAAGGTAGCTAGGTAATGTCCTAGGAAACAAGGCTCTGCTGAACGTTTTATTAAAAAGCCCAGCTGCAGGAGGCAGTGAGATAACCAATACTGCTGAGGACAACACCATTGGTAGACACCATTTCTATTGATCACAGCCAGTCCAGCTAAAAAAAATTTGGGATACCAGGAGCATAGATGTCATCTCCTCCCCATCAGCTCTATGATTAAAGTGGTTCCTGTCCTACAGATCTCAGCCACGTGAAAGTCACTTTACTGTATTCCAAGCTCTTCCAGCTGGACAGGATATTCACCCATGGTGGTGTAATAAGCACAAGAAAATGGACCTCTAAGCATTTCCATCATTCAGGAAACACAACACTGGTTGGAAGGAGGTCAAAGTGAGATTTCTGTCTTCCTGGAAGCACTGCTTCTGATCAGTGGAGTCAGAACGCTAAGTAACAGCTGCCATGCAAATCAAAATAAAAGCAGTGATGCAGTGAAATAGCACTGAACTATTAGAAGTAACTAGAGACAGCAGCCAAGAAGTTAACAGGTGTGGTCTTCAGTGCTGAACGCTCTTGCTGACAAAGACTATTATGTAACATCATAGGTTACTGCAGCATACCCTGATTTTTGTTTTTCAAGCAGCTTGTTAGAAGCAGGGAGATATCGCAAGGATAAGAATCTCAAAACCAAGAGCTTAAAAGAACTAAAAAAAAATAAATCAATTTACTAGTCCAAACTTGGATGCAGTTATGTTAGGCTCCCATTTTTGAAAACTTCAGCCCATTTCCAATTAGAAAGTGAATAGCCAGAATACCCTGATGCAAACTTTGACAAATTTTACTAATCTCTCTCTCAAACTAAAATACCACAAGTTCTAATAAACAACCAGGATATTTCCAAACATCCTGTCTCTTAAACCCTTAAGCAGATAATTCTTCAGTCTTGACTCAAAACTAAGAGCACCTAGGAAGTTCATCTAAATTATTTCCTTTCAGCATCTTGTAATAAGCTGAGCAGAACAAGCTGTTCACAGCAACAGATGGCCTGCTAGTTCAGACAGAAAGGCTATTATACCCAGAACAGAATTTCATTTATGTTTTATACTAAGTTTTCATTCACTAGTCTTTCATAACTCTGTTTGCAACAAATACTGCTTTCTGTTCAGCATCGTTGCTCACCAGAATTAACAGCTTGCAATCGTCCCTAATTACTTAGAGAATTCCTGCAAAATGCAAGTGTCTGGCTGACAGAGCAATCCAGCAGTCACCGTAATACAGATCATTCTAAAGCAAATGTGACACTTAAACCTCTGTAAAAAGAATGTAAAGTTGAAGAACCTCACAGAAGAGTTCACAGGTCAGTGGGAGAGTCAGTAAAAGAAACTCATGGTTTCATTGGAGCTCTTTATCCAATTCCTTAAATTGAAATTGGAAGATGTGACAGACTTACTACATTTATAACATGAAAGCAAAGACCAGAACATAATTTACTTAAATATATAAATAAACCAAACAACGAAACCTTTTTATCCTTACTTGATCAGCATTGCTTGACTTGGCAACAGTTCCAGATGGATTTTCCCTCCTTCTTGTGTTCTTAAATAAGCAAATTCCTCCAACATATCAATATCTGAAGAAAATGTTAAAGATTTTTTTAAAAGGGATAAAGACAAGATTCCTCCTTCCCCTGCACATCTGAGACCACACTACTGAAAGGACAGTCAAAATTAACAGCTATTTAAACATCTAAATCCTTAAAAATGACATAAGATCACAAGATGCTTTCCCAGCCCTCCAGAAATGAATGAGAAAAGGCTTTTTGAAGTGCAAAATACAAAAACAAACCAACTGATGTGTATGTACAGTCAAAGGTAAGGAAAGCTCATGTCATTAAGACCATATCCTCCCAACAAATTCACTGGCTGATCTTATTGTCTTTTCCTGCATTGCAAGCAGTGCATAGTGAGGCTGGGACTGAAGAAACACCCCCATAATGGTACATACCACCTCTTTAGTTTTCTACTTAGGTCCCTTATTTAGCTTTTTCTTCTTTTCTTCCTTTAACACAGCTTTCTTTGCAGCACCTGAAGAAGGCTTTAATTGCCTCAGAAAGCAGTCTGAACCCGTGCTTCTTGGGGACCATGGTTAGATGTCTGCTCAGGTTAAACACTGAGCTGTGTGCGTGCATGCTGATCAAAGCATACGAGAGATAGCTGACTATACATCAGACATGCTTTGCATGAACTTCGACATAACATCTTATTCAACCCAAAATCTTACCCACACAAGGCAGTTGAAAAAAAAATAATGCAAATTCAGCTCTTAAAAGCCACTTCATTTTTTGTTATCCACAGCTAAGGAGGTATAGCAAAATGACAATCTTGTAGGACAGTGGCATGCGTATCTTACTGAAAAGACCATTCAAAGCTACCACTGCTTTTCTGAATCAAAGTGCTATTGCAATGTCCTTAAGGGTTCTCTCAAGTGCCAGAATAGGTGACAAAAGGTGTATTTATGGTTCATTATGCACTACCATTTATTGCAAGGCTTGCGCAATATCTAATACAATTAATGGAGAGGAGCTGCTGCTGCAACCATCTAACAGCTTTTTCAACAACCCAGCACATGACTTTGGATGTGAAAGACATTCCTGGTTAGAGAAAGGATACTTGTGACATAGTTGAAAAAATTCTCATACTGGAAGCTTCCTTGTTGGCAGATTTTGTTGACAGCTTTCAGGAACAAGTTCTCACCTCTTGGCCACTCATGCTGAAGCAGAACAATCACATGGCCCAGTGCCATATCATCTCTGCTGTCAGTGAAAGCTCTGAGCTTCAGGATTAGAAACGACATGGAGAAGATAAGGACATACACATTACTCTTATGAATGTATTGGATTTATCTTAACTGCATCTGTGCAAATGCAAAACAAACTCTTGAAGAAGCATGTTTTGTTCTGCTCTAATATATACCTTTAAAATAGGTTGGAAATTTCTAAAGTACAAATTCGCTCCAGTGATTTACAGAAGTCTAAATACAGGCAGAAATATTCTGAGATGAATCCTATCTTCTCTGCCCCAAACTGAGTATAAGAGAAAAAGAATAAATCCTCCTCCTACTCTAAAATAGAAATGACCCTCCACAAACCCACTGTGGTGAGAATCAGTTGGGGTAGAGCCCTTTACACTTAGTCCCACCACTGGGATAAGGCCATGCAGTTTCAGGACACCAGCTACACATACTAGACTTCATAGACACGAGAGTTTGCAGTCTATAGCTTACCTTGAAACAAGCTAACAATAGATGAAGGCAGTAAGGCATGATAGCTCTACTGGTGCATGGCCAAAGCTTCAAATCAGACCCTGCAACAGAATATTTTATCATAGATTTCTTTAGAGCTCTTGTGAGATTCTCTAGTTATGAAGAAATTAGAATGAAGAGAAATGAATAAACACTTGCCTACAATCTCAGGTAGGGAGGAAAACTCTGAAGGTAATTACAACTGATTCAAAATGTGAAGTTACACATGTTAAAAAAATATTCTTCCTCTTTTCCTGGGTAAGGACTTGTTCACTGAGAGGGTGGCGAGGTGCTGGCACAGGCTGCACAGAGAGGCTGTGGATGCCCCATCCCTGGAGGTGTCCAAGGCCAGGCTGGATGGGGCCCTGGGCAGCCTGATCTAGTACCAGATCTGGAGGTTGGTGGCCCTGCCTGCAGCAGGGGGGTTGGAACCTGATGATCCTTGGGGTTCCTTCCAACCCCAGCCATTCTATGATTCTATGACTTTGTCATCAAGACAATTTAATAGTTACCAGTAGGATAACCATTCACAAAAAAAAAAAAAAAAAAAAAGGG
>WBMW01001899.1:261151-396759 GCA_013396635.1 Penelope pileata | reverse complement strand
AAAAAAAAAAAAAAGGGGTCAAGAATTGCTTCCCTTTTTCACAATACAAAAAGAGAAGAATGAAATACATTATATATATATATACACACAAGGATTAAAATTGAACTGACCCTGAGTTTAGGGCAGTAACAACTCCATACCTTTCCTGAATTTAGACTTCACTTTAGGCTGCTCCTCTTGTACTTTACCTCCTTCTTGTATTGGAAGTAAAATATAGCACATAAGGTCAAGCACTTTTTCACATGTTTGCTATAAAACAAACAGACAAGATAATGCTTAGTTCTAAATACAGCTGTGTTGATAGTGATTACAAATTTCAGACAATGCTAAGAAAAAAATATCACAAAATGATCTGCTAAAACTTCTGTACAATTGATGTATAATTTAGTTTGGCTGAGCAAGAAGACACGGCTGTGATATGAATGCCATTAAACAATCTCTGAGAGCTTGAAATCATTTTAATTGTGAAAAATACGTATTAGCATTCTTCAAGAGTGTTAAAAAAATCAATAAAACTGCAAAACTATTTTATCTTGAAGTATTACGTTTTCCAATCAATTCTTAGAAAAGCTTTTAAAAGCTTATTCTGACCATGGTAAAAATAGAACAGGAAAATGACAATTTGACAGTATGATAGAAATGCTATGAATTTCAATGCTATTTTCTAGAGACAGTAAGAAGTCTGAAAGGATACATAATCAGATTTCTAATGAAAAAGTAGTACGCTGGAAGGCAAGAAGAGACTACTCCAACTGTACTAGGATAGCTTGAGATCCTGACTGAAGCCTTTATTATTAGTGCTCACACTGACTGAACCTTGCACTGCTATACGTAAAACACGTATTGCAAAGGTGAAGCAAGTTCACAGGTCATGCCAGATCATATTGGTTTGGAACCTCTTACCCTGTCAGTTGATAACTCATGTTTTTCTATGACGACCACAAGTTTCTTTTTCTATACACCACTTTTTGCCCCTGCAAGGTGAAGCTTATACCCAAGAATTTTCCCTATGTATTTACAACTGTTACAGTAAAGTTAAGCAATTCAAACATCAAGGTTTCACAGATGGATCGCTTCTAGCTATAGTAAATCGTAACTAAAAATCCTAAATCATAGCTACCAAATAGACCGAATATGAGAGAAGCTGATAGACACTCAGATTAGACAAAGCACATTTTTTTTCCCCTGTGAAACACTGACTTTTCTGTAGACCCTGGCTAATATTTGATACCCTACTGGAAGCAGATGATGAGAAAATTCAAAGGAAGGAGCCAAATGGGAACCACAGGGCCAGGTGATAAAAGACCGGTGCATGGAACATTGTACATACCCGATATTCACCAAGGGCAAAGTGGCATGTGGCTAACTGGATTAGCGCTCTCTGATTTTCTAGTGATCCTTGTCCTGTAATTTGTTGTGGAGAATGAGAGCCCTGAAGAGCTGCCAAGTGATGTAGGCTGCTAATTGCTTTTTTGTATTGCCCCTTTAAAAGAAAAACAGAAAAAGATAACATTAGGGTCTTCTGTATACAATGGGTAGAAAGATACAGAAATACCCTTATAGAAAGCTTTCAAAACAGTGGGTGTCCAAATACAGCAGCTTCACATTTTTTGTCTGGAAGAAAAACTCTCCAGTGATGCGCTATGTACAAGTATGGATTCATCACTTGCAAGGCCAAAGATGGACAGAATCCCACGTTAAAAAGCCTTTTTTTTATAAAATCTCATTTGTAACTGAAACACATCACCATGCTCTTTGGAGTTAGCCATTACCTTATTTAGTAAAAAAGTTTGAAATAGCTCTGGTTCAGGTACAGGCAAAAATAAAAGAATCCCAAAGGAAACACATGAAAGAACCACCTTTGTCCTGTGAATGGCAGGATGGTATTTGGAATCAGTATAACTTCTGAGGAAAATGGTAAGTTTTAACTGAGACATGTTAAAAACTTCCTGCTATTTGAAAATTGTCTCTGATTGTATCCCAATAGAATGCATTGACAGACAAATAGACCACAATTTTTTCCATCACACTATATATATCTACTGGTCAAAATGCCAACGTCAGGGTCTTTGTCATATGCCAGGGCTAGCTGGACTCAACAAATGACAACTTAGGACAGGAATGTTGTGTAGGGTACCTAGCTTAGGATAAAATCAGCAGACAAAGCGTCTAACTGGCTGCTCAGAACAGCTATTCACTAAAAGAAAGAACAACAGTATGGTGTAATTTTAATTAGTTTTTATTTTTTACCTGGTAAATAATCATGTCTGTAAGAAAGATTCTTAACCAAAGCCAGGTTTCAGTCTTCCATGACAAACAGATTCTGGTGAACTCTGCATAAGTGATCAGAGAAGAAAACGGAAAAGACAAGATGAACCATATCACAGCTTTACATTAAAAAACAATTATTGAGAAAACTATATCGCTGAATTTAAAAATGGAAACACAGAACAGCGCAAATGTGAAATCCTTTAAAAGTACACTACTCTTCCTATACAATCACATTTTCATTATACTTCCCCTCACAGCATCCAATAAAAGCATAACAAAGTGACAGCATTCGCCTACTTTTTAGAAGACATTTGTTTTTGATATTATCACATCAGATGTTATGGAAATCAGAAACGTTACCACACAGGGAGAGACAATGTAAGAGCTATTTTCTTAAGCGTGAACTTAAGCAGCCACCAGCAGCACACCCTCACCTAGAGCTATCAGCACTACTACTAATCAACTGCTCCTTCACTGAAAAATGCTTCCAAAAGAAGTGTGGGTGAATAAGCAAAGATGTATGAAGAACGAAAAAAGTTAGAAACAAAACATTCCAAAAAGTAACACCTGATGAGGCTTCTTACTGTAACCGAGATGAAAAACACTAAGGACACAAAGGAAGCGGAATTTCAAGGATTCCCAATGACAGGAATTCAATTTTAACAATACTGAAATGACAGCAAAGAAGTGTAAACACAGCTTTGTCTGCAGTCCGCCTTACCTTTGTCAAGCGATTCCAGTGAACAGAGCAGCTCCCAGCTCTCTCTTGCTAGTTTAAAGCTCTCTAATACTTCAATAGAGTTTGCAAGATCTGCCTTATTAACAGCAATATGACGACTTCGTGCCTTCCCAGAAGGATCTTCATCATCAGAGCTCTGCTTAACAGTCAAAAAAAAGATTCAATTCTTATTTTATATTTATTTCAAAAGATTCTGAAGTCACTTAACAAAAGCAAGCTGTCCTGTGCAAGAGATGCCAAGATCATAGTTTCAGGGTCTTTAAGTGATTTTTCACTATTTCCTTTAGCTTATTTTGGTATCACAGTCTAGTTTGCTACAAAGACTGTCAGCAGTATAGCATGATAAACAATGTCCCAAAAGAGTTTATTCTCCTAAACACACTTTACCCAGGTTACTCATTACAGGACATTTATTTACATTTCAGCGCTCAGTTTAAGCCTTCAGTGGCATAATATGCAAAGGAAATGTAATTCTTGTGTAGGTGTGTGTACTTCTATCAGAGAAATTCTATAAAATGGTTTTCCGTTATTAAGAAAGTTAATGTATTCACAGTTCCAATAATGGAAAGTCAATTAATTCGGAGGTTTACCTGTAGAAAATCTGACTGCTACAGCTACATTCTTAACAGCTTCTACAGTCTTTGCTGAGCTCCTTCAAGTTGTAATATTCACATCAGCACAGAAGTATCTACGTAACTGTCTACAGCAGTTGCTAGAAAAATTGCTTTTCTTGCTGTTCTTAGCCAAAAAGTGTGTTCCATAGTATGGTCAGAAACAGCTATTCTGGTGCAGCTCTAAAAACATGTCCAAACCACTACTGTCTATATTCCAGTACCAATGCTATCTTCACCACAAACAAAATGGCCAGAGAACTTACCATTGTTTTTTCTCTTCCTTCGGCAAGTTTCCTCTTTTTGTGTATGTGTTTGTTACGATCAATGTCTGTATCACCATACACATTGGTCACATCCTCAAGAAGAATCAGCGGGGCTTGGTTTGGAGCATTTGGACCTGGATGTAAAGATAAATTAGATCAAAATTGCTCTAAATGGATCTGAAAGGTCTTGTGCCTACAGAAAGCTTTTTTCCCCTTCAGAAGTAACGATTATAATATTAGAGAATAAAATCTGAAATTCAATTCAGTTAAGTCAAATAAGCTTAAGCAACACTGCTGAAGCTGTTTTTCCTCAAAGCAGACTTATGGTAAAGGTTAGAACGCATTTACCAGAAGTTACGTTTCCTAAAACCCATCAGCAAACTCTCGTATTTGAAGGCTTTTCTTACAGACCAGTTGTAAGATATGCTTCAGCGGCATTTTTTTTTTTCTCATCAAGCATTATCTGCTGTTATGTAAATACAGCTACTCAACAGGTAAACAGAAGAAATGGCTCTGAAATTAATGGCTACAAACACAGCGATGTTTTCAAAACATCTTGATGAGAAGTCAAAACAATAATGCTGACAGGCACTGATGTCTCAAAGAAACAAGTGTATTTTATAGAGAGATTTCCCTACTATGATCATTCAGTATAATTTCAGTTGTACTGAAATACCCACTACTCTCAAAGCTCCTACAGAAGTCTCATTTTCAAGCACAGAATACATAATTCCTGCTTCCCTTGATATCACAGAACTATCTGTGGGATCTGCTATTTGTTATTTCAGATGTCAGTGCTTAAGTTCATTTAGATATAAAATGGGACTGCACCTCATAATCTCAAACAAGGTTGGTATGTGACCGCTGAGAAACTCCTCCTTCCCACAATATCCTCTCTGCACTATCAAGTTGTACATAGGTGTGCAAAGCTCAGGCAAAAAGAAACATAATGGAAAGGAGAAATGCAATAACCTATTTCCCCTTTTTGAAAAGGAAAGACAGTACCTACAAGACAGTCCCAACAAATATCTCTGTACTCACATTTGTTCTGTTTCTATTTGCAGGATATAAGGCTAATGCCTCGTTCATAATTGGAAAGAGCTGCTCTGAGAGCATAGTATGAAGAGAATCCATTTCAACTCTTGACATAAAGAACCCATATTAAGCTTTTCCTATCTACTCAAAAGTGACACATAAGCTGTCTATAAAAGTTGATACTACACCAACCAAGCAGTCTGCCACACTTAGCAAGTGAAGATTTTACCTCCTTTGACTAGGTTAAAACTAGATACCACCATTTAAATGTCCCCTACACAAAAGCTACAACAAATTGAAAATACCTCTCCTGCATCATCATGTATTCCACTGTGTTACAATCTGACCTGTGAGTACTTAAGTAGAGCCAAGTCACAATGCAGAAAAAGGCACTCATGAGAAAACAGATATTAAAGTACCACAACTGGGATGCAGGGAGAGTTTTAGCACTAAAATCTCAAGAGCTGCCTACTTGCAATGCCTGAGAAGGAAGGAGCAGGCTTTTCTTTTACTCACTTTGCTTTCTGCAAGTACCAGTTAAGCAACTGCTCTGCTTTCCAAAGAAACATACTCTTCCCAGTAGCAGGCAAGCATACTGTAATCTTTATTCCAAGTTCACCAGTCCTAAAACAAAGCCAGAAGTGAACCTCACCCTTTACTTGAGCTACAAACCTTCTTTTGCATTACTGAAAGTTATATACAGCTATAACAAAGAGCCATGTTGTGTTTTTCAGCCCAACTGTGTTCTAGAATCTGAGCTTACAGAGTTTAATTGATTTTTAGCACAGTGTTATAAATAAATCCCTACAAGCATCAGCCCACATAGCAACTCCTGCCAAGCCTGCAGGCAGCCTGAGAGGTGTGAACTGCCTCGTTCACTTAAGTCCCCAGCAAGGCAGACATGAATTAGGGTAAGAGAAATGCACTACTGAGTTCTCTCTACAGGTCTCCTGCAAGCCCAGACATGTGAGAAAGAAAGTCACAGATCAAAGTTCAAAGCAACTGGATTGAGGAGGAGGTAGCTTTCTCCCCATCACCATACTTCCTGCTCCAAAATACATAGGGCATTATTCTATATTTCTAAAGTGAGTTCTTCAAAGAGAAGCAGGAAAAGCTCTTACGATAGAAACAATATGAAAGCCACTGAATATCGCTAGGCTTTGATTGCTAAAGGAAAAATGAGTAAAGGTAGTCTAGGAACTATTTTGCTAAAAGTTGAGAAATGACAGAGGGTACCAGAAGTCCTGCACCCAAAGGAGTGCTATCTCACTATACATTCTTTTTTCACTGGTTGTACCAGAAAAGGTTCCAAACTCTTATGTCTACGTAAATTCTTCATCAAACTAATATTGTCTCATCTGAAGCAGGAGGCTCTGCTCCACATCATTTCCTGCTTCCTTCTTTGTGCTGCTCTCCTGCTACCATTTCTTTCCAAGCTTTCTGATTTCATCTGATCTTTGCCTGGCTGGCCCTTATCGAAGCCCAGAGCAGCCCTGCCCCCAGGCCCACCCCTTCTGGTGGCAGGGGAGCACAGGTGTAAACAGTTTGCCTGCGCTCCCCGGGCCAACCACACCCCTTCACCAGGTGCTCAATCATCAGTTCAGGCTGTGACCTGAACTGACAGTTTCCCTACCACAGTTCAGTCTGAAAACAGGAGCTTTAACATACTAATTTTTACAACTCAGATTTTTACCTGTAATTCACTTTCCTTTTTCACCTGAACTTAGAATCAAGCAGCTAAAAATAATGCACAGCTAAAGAATCTCCCTATCTCACTGCAATACTTCTTTCTTTTGAATCTCAAACAAAAAAAACCCAGGTAGCTGTAATCATGAATTTAAGTAACTAAACGCTCTTTGCATAAAAGCTGCTATATCATTTGTCTTCTGAGCTTAGCTATCTATACTGATACTGTTTGACTGATTGCCTAACCCTACAAAGTTTTTAAAATCCCTATTTTGTATTTTACCAGGTGTTTAATTAACCCCACTGATCATACCAAGCAGGAAAACAGAATAAGACTCATGAGTTTGAACACTTCTGTTACATGACTATGTCATTTGCCTTCATCCGCAGCCAAGAGATCTACTTCCGTCTTGACTTCTCCCTTCCTGAGCTCCTTATCTTTCAAGCTGCTTCCTTCCTCATGCTTTCTGATCTTCTTTCTCTTAGGCTGCTTCTGCTTTGCCTCCCTGGCCCTTACCTAAGCCTGGGGCAGCCCCGCCCCAGGTCCACCCCTTCCAGTCACAGGTGCAAGTGATTTACCAGTATTTCCCAGGCCAGTCACCCCCCGCCACCATGGGCTCAATCATCAGTTCACACCATGATCAACTGTCTCCCTACAAGACTTTTGAACAAAACACACAATTGAAATTGTAATTTTACCTTTAATCAGGCATTGTGGTGTTAATAAATACTAATTACCTACAGTAGCAATTGCTACACAGAATTCCCAAGTGGTGAGTGAAGGAGTAGGAAAAGCATACTATTAAGAGTTGTAAATTCCTCTTTATGATGCTTGCTTATTTCAATTAGTTCTAAACAAACTGAAGATTCATGAGCTTCCCTTAGCTTCTGGTCCATCTCTGGAAAGTGAAATAAATCCCTGAAGCAGCAATCCAAACTGTTCCAAGCAATGTGATATGCCCCAATAGCAGATTTTAGAGGATAAGGAAAAAAACACAGATAATGTTCATATGGTAAATTATTTAAGGATTCATGCAAAAACACATCTTAAAGATTATAGAATCATAGAATCACTAGGTTGGAAAGGACTCAACCTACGCTCAAACTATACAACAAAAGCCAAGTTGGAATTCGTGAATTGGGATTTTCAGGAAATTTTTGTATTCAGTTTTTATTTGACTAATCATACATTTGTTCTGTGTTCCAAATTCAAAAATATCTTTGCTTACTTTGTCAAAGTTCTATGGTCTGCTGAGTGAAGGAAGCCACAGAAATGTCAGCTTCAAAGAACCAAAATCAGAGAAGATGATAAAACGAACACAATGCTGATGGAAGGGTGGGAATGAACCCTAGAAATGCTATGCACAACATCTGGTCTGTTACTTTTCACTAGAAAACTGCTGCTGACTGAGGCTGAAATCGTAATGCTAAGTTAAGCAAATCTTTGGTCTGACCCACTACAGAAGTTGTCTTGAACTACTTCTCCTGGTAGGAAGAGTGGATTGGGAGAATTTTAAAGAGAATCCATGTCATTTTGTAAAATGATAATTCTAAAAGACAACTGAGAAAAGATCTTTCAGACATTAGCAGTGAAAACATAACTCCTTACAAAAGTTAAATTGTTAGAAACTAACCTTGGAAGAGAGATGGCTGGATGTTGCTGACATACTGGAATGCATTTTTAAAGAAGACCAACATTGTAGAATACACTACTTGGTTCTTGTATTTAGCATGTGCATCACTATCAAAGTTACTGATGTATCTGCAGAGGTCTTTCATTCTATGCAAGATATCTCCAAAACTTCTGAGAAAGAGGGAAAAAGGAATTCAGTATGTTAAACAGACCACAAAACTAAAGGAAAGAATGCACAACGAATACAAAAAGCTTAATGTTTTAGCTCAGGAAATCCCTCAGTTGCAAGTTAGGGAAGGCTAGGAACGCATGCCAGTGAAACTTCACTAAACATCTGCCTTCTTTTAATTTGCTTAGACATGTAGGAAAGGATACCCCACACTAGCGTTGCTCTTATTCACGACTTCTGTCAACAAAGATTTAGCGCAGTGACTAATTTGAAAGGGATCCATATTTTCATTTTACATTATACAGTCTTGAAAGAAAAACTACAGTGTCCTCATATTAAAATCCTTCTTCAACCATCTCTTTAGGAATTAAGATAATTCCTCCTCAAGAAGAAATACCTGAAAAAGTTTCTCACCTTCTTCCTTTATCCATCTGCCATTCACACCTCATTCCCACAACAGACAATATTTTAAACAGCCTCTCCCAAGGATCTGTGATCTGGGATGACTTCTCCGTAAGACCATCTATTACATATTTCTGAGAGCTACGTTTGGTTGGAGACATAAGATCAGATGAATCTTGTGAACCTAGGAAAACAAGCACATTTTTCCTCTTAATAATTAAATCAAACAGATTTATTTTCAAGGAGAAATGTAAAAAGGTATATTTGAGCTTTCAGAGTAATCAGAGCTGATAGGCTGGATAAGGACATCTTAGGCATTTTGTCCTACCTCTCAGCAGAGACACGTTGTGAAGAGTAATGAGTTAGACAATCATAACGTATTTTGATACCGAAGGTCTAATAAACATCAAATATTGATACAAATCTTTCTCTGCCAGACATATTACATAGAAGCAATGCAGCTAAAGGCTTCACTCCAATAAGGCTAAAATGTATTTTAGGAAAGACTGTTTCTGTAAAAATATTCTTACCTTGATACTGACTTTCTGTCTGTGTAGATCTAGTTACATAGTTAATATAGAATTCTGCTGCTTTATTTAGATATTTATATAACAAGCTGGCAGGAAGTCGAACATCAGGGTTGTTAATTATTAGAGGAAGAACATCACAAACTAAAATAGAAAGCAAATAAAAACATTAGTATTTTTGGGTTTTTTTAGTTCTACTTGTCTTAAGTAAGGTTTCTCAATTAGTAACGTAAATTCCCATCTCTTGCTGACCAAACACCACAAAGGATCACACACAAATGACTGCAATACCTATTTGTGACACACGGTTATCCTAGCCTAATGCCGCCTGACACAGTTCTAAATAAAGTGGTTTACTAATGTTAGTATTGTGACAGTGCCTTGCAAACAAAGCAGTAAGAGTGCTCCAGATAGATTTTCAATAGATTTTTCACAATCCCAGATAAAGTATTTGAGGGTTGAATAGTCATAAGCCAGAGTAACAGAAGTTTTGGACTCACATAACAGTGATTTCCCCCACCAAGATGACAACACTTCCCCCAAGGAGGAACCAGCTCCCACATGAGATACATTCTCCTCTGTGGCTGGCTCTTGAATGAGCCCAGGTCAGCCCTACCCTGGGTCCACCCCTTCCCACCACGTGGGGAACACAGGTGCAAACAATTTGCTTGTGCTCCCCAGGCCAGCCACTGCCCTTCACCAGGTGCTCAATCACTGATTCAGGCCGTGACCTAGTATTCCCCTTAAAGGCAGTAATTTACTTAACGCAGAATTTATCTTACCGCCAAACTACAGAGCTGTACAATAAAACAAGAACATTAGCATTTTCCTACCAAACAGTTTTCTAAAACAGTTCACTGGGGATTCTTGGTCTTCGATACTTTCAGCCTCTAATAATGTTTCACCAAGTCCTACCTGTGTAAGCAGAGGTGAAAATCAAATGGTGGACCAATATTTTTAGAAACTCTTAGAACTGCAATTCAATGGATATGAACAATTATTCAGGGAAAAATTAACTATTTCAACTGCACGTGCTAGTATCTATGTAGTTAAATTAGTCTTACTCAATACCAGATGAAAAGCAATACCATGAGATAGCAAAAAGAAGACCAAAAGAAGAATTGGGTCTCTGAGTTTATCAGTAAAGACGTGCACAGACAGGTGAAAGCGATGGAGCTACCACATCTTACAGCAGCAGTTTGTCACCTGTGCTGTGCGTTCTGCCTGATGCAAGTATGAAGTAGAACACATTAGTTCAAGTTAGTTTCAGAATGAACAGGCTTTACAGTCTTTAAACTATGCTTAAATAAAGCAGGCCACCATTTAAAGAGCTCCAGGAGTGGTCTCGTAAATCTAAGCAAAAGTGCTACTCTGAGACTAATTATAACCTCAAAGCACTCTGTCCTCAATGAGAATTTACTGACAAAAAGCTGAAGCTGCATTATTTCTTAGATTGCAATACTTCTCAACACTTTTTTGTGCGTGCTATTCTTCTTTTTCAAAAAGCATGGAATATTCATTGCATTTACAAAACAAAACAAAAATTATTTGCTTCCATTTGTTTTCTGCCTATTTTTTTCCTGATGGTAATCTCAAGGTGCAGCAATCTGAATTATTAGCCACAATCAAACATGAATTAAAAGACCAACCCTCTCACTAGGCAAAGTAAAATACATGTCAGCAAAATCTTGAAAAACAGAATGACAATGTCCTGCATGGTCACTACGTACTACTCTTCTCTTACCCCATGTTGTACCACAGTCTCTGGGAAGCGTCGCAGAAGCAGCAGTAGCATTTCTGCCCTTTCTAGTGTGTTAAAACACTGCTCTGTGGCCTTCAGTAACATTTCACACTGGACTCGACCGGGAAGGGTTTCAAACAATCCTTTAAAAAAAGCAGAAAGAAAGAAACTCTGCAACTCACTGTGCTTGAACTGTAAAGGTGTCTGACAAAGGGTAAAAGACTAGTCAATACGACCTTGCTATGCAGAGTGAAAATTTTTCCTTACATTTCTTTCATTTTTTAATACCAGAGTCTGGAAGAAAAAAAATCTGTATCTCTGAATGAAGCCCGTATGAAACCTGTGTTTATTTGGGTACACATAAGCTGATTTAACAAATAAGACTGCTAATGAGTAGAATACTGAAAAACATAAAATATCTGGCACTTCGGGATGCTTCTTCAGGAATCTCTGTTTACATTCTTTTCTGAGATCTCACTTCTAAAACTATTACTTTAGTTAAAAAAGGTACCTTTTCCACTTTAAACTTCCCGTGAGATACAGAAAAGAAACAAATATATCCTCCCTGTAAGTTGGATGTATTCTCTATGAAAACGAAACACATTCCATGAAAATGCAAATGTTTCCTCAACTAGAGGAGCTTGTATGCAAAGAGTGACACAGTGCTTGTCATTACAGCTTCTGAAGCATACCTTCATACAACTGATTACAAGTCTAGTGGTAAACTCTGTTTTCAAAACAGCCTGTGGTTGTCAGCAGTGAATGTCAAGCCCCTGTGGTCACTGTTCATTTTCCTAACCCTCACTTTACACATTCAATATCACTCCATTTCAGTGTTTGTTCATTGTTCTCTGGAAGCATTTGGACAATGACCTCCTTAGTGGCCCTCCACTTACTCCCTATGCAATCATTACTCTAGCTTACCAGACTGGGCTTTTTGTTCCAGCACTTAGCCTACTCACACCACACACAAAGCAATGGGAACCAGCTCCTCGTGGCCCTTTGTGTTTTCTAAGCTCAATACACTGAATAAGGTTTGAACTGATCCCAGCAATCTGCGGTCAACAAGAAAACTTAAAAAGACAGACGTTTACTTGCCCCACGAGATATGTAACCAGAGGGTTTCTCTTTAGGTTCCTTCAGGACCCTCCCTATTCTCTGAGCAAGTCCTTACCTCTTAAAAACTGCGTCTGCTTGTCCTGTGAGTCATTCCTTAATGCTGATGTAATAACGCTGATCTCCCTCCACACTGCAGGCTGGTCTGGAAAATTCACAAACCTGTAACAAAGTTTGAGGCAAAGAATGCAGAACAATCTCCAAATCTCTTTGCATGACCAAATGTCCCCCCGTTACGTACATGTCGTAGAGCAGCCTGCCCGCCGACGCAGTCCTTTCAGCATTCCTCTCAATGGAGTACATCTCGTACTGCAAGAGGGAAGGACAGGGCATGGGCTTCCTGAACGCATTTAGCAGTCAGATTAACCTTCCTACTCCAAAAAAGGACCCGATCTCCCACCAAGGACCCATATGTGAATAACAGAAACTGATATGAAATGACTGCAGCGCTGCATGAACTAAGAGGTGGGTTTTGCCTATCTGATCACACATTAGTTGTAAACATCTGTATGTGCGCTGCATCATTAACATGCCAGCTTTATTTTTACACAAACAAAACAGTCAGTGAGAATTCCAAGAGTTCCGCGACTAGGGTTTCCAGTCAAGTACAACGCGAAAACCAGATCTATTTTGAAAGCCATAGGCCAAAGAGGAACTTTAACTCCTCATTACAACTCCCGTCAGGGTGTTGGGGCAGGACCCCGTCACCACGGCAACCGCTCGCTCCGTCCCTCCACCCCATTGGCCGGCGCGCCCGTCAGTCACGCAGCACTCGCCGCAAGGCCGTGTGGGGGAGCGGCGCGCCGCACTTTGGCGCATCGGCGGTGCGGTGGCGCTCACCTGGATGTTGAAGTCGGCGGGGTAGAGGCTCCGCGCCGTGATGAGCCAGGCCTTGGCCGCCCATAGGTCCCCCGGCACCAGCTCACGGGCCCGCTTCACCAGAAACTCGCAGTCCCCCTGTGCCGACATCTTGCGGCCCGGTGGCGCGCATGCGCCCAGTCGCCCCGGGGCGGCCTCGCCCGCCTCTTTGCCCCGCCCCGTCCGGGCTGCGCGCTGCCGCTGCCGTTTTGTGAGCGCTCCTGTAGGCGCTCGGCAGTCGACGCTGTTGGCCTGGCTGTGTGGAGCCGTCTCTGCTCCGTCGGGCCCTTTGTTGCTTATCTCTAGGCCCTTGGAGGCGTCTTTGCGCTGCGTAGGGGCTAGCGGGGCGTAGGGGTGCCCGGGGGCGTTCAGAGAGCTTATTGCATGTGTGTGGAAGTAGGCTGAGGAGGGCCAGAAGGTGCCTCTGGGGAACAGGGAGATGGGACTTAGGAGAGCTTGTATGGGCAGGGAGGGCTGGAGTGCTTTTGTTTAGTTTGGGGAATAGCTTTGGTTTTCAAAACTTGAGACTTAGAAGGAGTTTTGTGGGACTGGTGATAGCATTTCAGAGCTAGTGTAATAATATGATGGCTGAGCCTGGCTCCAGAGCTCTGTTTTAGTTCAGCGAGCAGTGTCATGGTTATAACAGAGGTTACAGACCACTGAGTTAAAATCACTAGTGTCTGCTGCACAGCTTTGTTTCTAAAGGTGGCATTGCTGGAAATCAGCTGCCCAAGGCTGTAGCACCGCTGACTGGGCTTGTGCTCTTGTAGCTCAGAACCATGGTGACCAGCAGCAGAGCTGCCTAACAGAGCATTTTCTCCACAGAAACTTCCCTATCCTTCAGCAACTTGGAGCTAAGATTTACTATCTGTGGTTGTTGATGTTCAGTGTTAAGATGCTTGATCTTTCTGGTCCTTATCTAAAGTGTGAAGTTGCTCTCAAATTCTTCCTTGTCATTTTATTTGTTCCTTTCAGGGCCATTTGTTTTTGATGTAGCAACAGGCCTTACAGACTTTGCACTTAGGAACTTGCGCTGAGTAAATCCATAAATCTTCGTATCTAGGAGACAATCCCATTAGCAAATAGTTAGATGCTTGATCTCTGTTGTAAGTAAGGGGCAACATTATCTTCCTGCTTTGTTGACTGATAGATTTTTGCCATGTCCTTTCTCAGCTATTGTACAGGGCCTACAGATCCTTTTGCTTTTCTGGTGCAGGTGAAAATGGGTTCTTGTGCTAGGCTGCTGCAGATCGTGAGTTTGGGGGGAATATAGACTCCCTGATGTCATCTGTGGGTTCCAGTATGGAGTATCTTGTGTGGGCTGGGAACCTGGCTCCTCTGCTCCCTCTCTCCATACTGCTGCTAATTCCTTCTACACCAAAGCCACCACCAGCACTGTGTGAGGAGCCGCCCATGCTCTTCTGGTGAGAATCCTAACATTGTTTTCACACTGTGGCCCCAGTGTTGGTCTGTGCTTGGGGGATAGAAGCTGTGTGTAAACTGGCAGCCTTCAGTAAGGGGTGGGCTTGCAACAGCTCTGCTATCTGAAGGAGGGAGCTAGTTCCAGCCTGACTTGGAACTGTCATTATTCCATGCCCTGTTCTGACTTCCTGCTGCTGCCCTAACAAATCCCAATTTGTATCTGTGAGAAATTATCACAGTAATAACTATTGCAGGAGTGCCTCGTTGAAAGCAATTGACCCTGTCAGTTTATCAGTACCCAACAGGGAGTGCAGGATCCTGTTCTTTGACCCCTCCACTAGCTCTCTTGCCATATGCTGATCAGTTGCAATTTGAAGGGGCACAAAATGCATAATGCACCATTCAGAGAGGTGACAGCGTCACTGCAGGAAGTTTGCTGTTGTTCATAAAGCAGACCACTTCCTCATCTTCCATTCCTGCCTGTACTGTCCAACCTACAAACTGTTGTAGGATGGTGTTTAACTTTTGGGGGTACAACGCATAAAATTGCGTATTGTGTCACTGCAATAACTGCCCAGGAAGGACTGACTCACCTTGTGTTGGTGGTGAGGCTGGAATCTGGATGTTACAAGAGGCAACTGGAAGGCAGTGGGTATGCAAAGTTGCTTTTGAAGAAGAATGGATGTGTAAGGAGCCCCCTGCAAAATATCTCTGGTGCAGAACTGCACCCAGGCACCAGCTAGACAGAGAGGTGGTGGGTTTTGAATGAGTTTCACGAGGAGTCATAAAAACAAGGTGTAGCTATTTTTAATCAGAAGAATTGTAGGGGATTGGAATAAGTGGTATCAGTCAGACACACCACTTTGGTTCTGTTATGCAAGAGAAAAGGGAATGTTGCTTTTGTGAGAATATGAATACTGAGTCTCTACGACATCACACAGGAATTGTTTGAAGATGTTGGGAACAGAAACTATTGATTTTAGCTTTGCAGGTCAGTGGGCTCCGTATAGGGCTGTTACTGTGCAGAGCCTGAACCACTGATGTGCCAGTGGCTCTGCGTACCCATCTTCTGTTCCAGGAGCCAAGCCTATAGGTGGTGGCAGGGCTGAGTTAATCCTGTCGGGTCGAGACCTCATCCTTCCTCCCTGCCTGGAGTGGCTTTCCCAAGTCCTTGCGCAGACTGTGCTGTTTGGATTTGCACAATGCAGGGCGTGCTGAAGGTCTCAGTGTCTTAGCCAGCCAGCTACAAGTGTGCACAGCCTCCTTCCTGCAGGAATTCGGGACCCAGCTGGAATGCCTAATTGAGCCTTGTTTATCAGGAAGAGGGTTTGTGATTTGCTGTAGCAGGAAACAGGCAGCATTGACCTCAAGACAGATTAGTCATCTGATGGTGTGAAGGTTGATGTTGTCTGGGAAGATTGTCCTGTTTCTTGAGGAAGGCATCTGACTGGCAAAGATAACGTGGATTCAGGCAGTGTAGTTGATTCAGTTAGTTCAGGGACAGGCTTACTTGATATACAAAGGCAGTATTGCTGACCTTGAGAGTGGTGCACCAAATCGTCTGCACTGCAACTGAGGCTCTGTTAGCACAGCTGTGACCCTCCAGTCAATACAGAGTGTTCAGAAGACATTGAAATGGCACTGAACAGTGGCAGAGGGCTTTGTATGTCGTTCTCCACTTCCAGAATTTCTGCTTTGGTGTAATCCCAGTGGACGGTTATCCATTCTTTGTTGGCTTTCCTGATAACTGTTGTGCTGCTTTTTTGAGGTCTGGAAGTCAATACTGATTTTGGCATGAGTAACACAGAAGCTGCTGTCCTTTTTAAAGCTGTTATATCAATATTGAAAAGATCTGAAAAGCATTGATTTCCTTAGTATTCTATGAGTGAGGCCTTGGAGAAGAGGATCTTTGAGATAGTAATGTAGCGGGGTCTGCACAGAACTTAGAGATTGTGTGAAAGGTGTTTTGTTAACCGGTTTTGTGTTTGTGGGTTTTGTGCAGAGCAATTTCCTGCAGCTGAGACGAGGGGTCTGGGCTGCCACGGACTTAGAATTTGAGTCTTGTCTGTCCCTTGCAGCAGAAGGATGTAGATTGAACATCTTGGTGGTGAACCAGAAGGAAGAACAAAAGGAGACGGGGGACCCAAGAGTGGAGCTGCATGGGATGGTTGGGATCCAGCACAACTCTCTGTAGGCTGGTATCTGTTAATGAGCTCATAGGCGGCAATGTCAGTGCAAATGGGCATTTCTCAGCAGGTCTGGTGACTTCTCATGAGATGACAGAATGGATGTCTCTGGCTCTGGGGCTGTCTGTAGTCTTCACAGTTGAATCCAAATTCTGACTTTGAAACACTAAAGTTGGCCACAATCCACTTCATTTGTCTAATAGCTGAAAGCAGTTCTTGTTAATTGACCCTAATTTTAACTGAATCATGAAATATTTTAGGCTGAAAAGGACCTCAGGAGGGCGTCTGGTATAGCCACCTGCTCACAGCACAAATAACTGTGCTTTTATGGTTGTAAGATGAACAAAAAAATTCATTTCAGACAAAGCAAAGGGGATCAGTTTCCTTCAGCCTGCTATTTGACAGTGATGAGCTGTGGGGAATCTGCATTTATAGTGGGGAAGGTTTAGTTAGTCTTAAGAGCCGGTGTTGGGAGAGATGTTAAAGCACCATTAGCTTTGGGAAGCTGACCCAGCCTGTCGTTCTGTTCTGTGCAGCACGGACAGAACTGTTAATCACCATGCTCCCAGTGCCAGAGATGCACTCACATGACTCAAGTGATGCTATGGCTGGAGCTTGGCAAACGGTAAGTTGTCTGGATGTGGTGTGAGCATAACTTATCAGCACGCTGGCTATGTCTCTAGCGCACAAGGGGGACTTTGCATTCAGCTTACAGGGCTATGGTTTAGAAAATGCCATCTTTCATATGTAAATTAGTTGTACTTTATCCAAAAAAAGTGTTCTGCTGGGAAAACACCTTTTAGAGGAGGAATTCATTTTAACCCGAAAGTTCTTGAAAGGAAACAGATGGGTAGGCTTTTCCTGTAGAAGACGTACTGGTGAAGAAAGAACATAGAAAGGGAGGATTTATCTTCTGGACTTATTTCTTTTTCTCCTGCTGCCTTCCCCCATGTTCCATCTCTTAATGGCTCTGTGGCAATTCCAAAAGATCCACAAATAAGAAAAAAAAATTCTACATCAACCAGCTGGATGTTTGTCCTCCTTTTAAGAGCTGCTTTTTAAAAGTTTTTTGTCTGCAGACATGCTGAAAAGCTTGTTCCGTGGTTTGTATTTGGAACAGGATCTCTGACCCGTTCTATTCTTCTCCCCCTCCTCACAAGTTCTTCCTGCGCACAGCTCACAGGTGCACGTGGCCTTGTCACTTGGAGTGGGATTCACCTCAAAAAATGTTGGTGTCTGCAACCTTCTTTCATTTGAGAAGTCATCCTGCTTTCCCTTTATAGTTAGTGAAGCCCAGAAGGCAGTGCAGCTGATCAGATCAAGACAGACTGGAGTAGGTCGACCTGTGCTCTGGATGCCTTTGCTTAGGTCTCCAGTAGCTGTAGAAGGGATACAGTGTTTTTCTCAGATGTAGAGACTTGTGCAGCAAATCCTTGTGCGTGCTGGTGGCTGTGGCTCTGTTCAGCCCTGGCCAGGTTGCTCAGTTTCCATGCTGTCTTCACAGTAAACGCACTGCCCCTGCCTCTGGTGTCTTCAGTCATGCAGCGGTCCTTCCCGGGAGGGCCGATTAACTCATCCCTCGTAGCCACAGCTCTCTGCAGTACACGCAGAGCTAGCCAGCAGCATGTGACTACTCATTTCCTTTCATCAGTGAACGCTGCTTGGACTACAGCGTCCCAATGGAATTGCAGTAGAGGTTTCCACTGCGAGCACTGTTTTTCAGAATCGCTCTCCAGCAGCGCGCTGAATGGCGTAAGCAGAGAGCAGAATTGTAGCTGGCAATCTGTCATCAGTAGTATCCTGCTCTTAAGCTGGGGCGATGATCGTAGTTTAAGTATGCCTGCATTTCCCCAAGAATATGTGATTCTGGTGCACGAATACAGGTATGTGTGTAATTACCCTCATCGTGTGCAGCAAAACCAGTTGAACAGCATGTTTATAGGAACTGTCCTTAGGAGCGATTGCCTCCTGAAGGAGCACAGCTCGTGTAAGAGGAGTGGGACTATCTCCAGCCAGCCCTGGGAGACGATGCTGAGAGCATATTGAAAAGCTGTCTTCAGCAGAAGCTTGCCAGTTTAACAACTCCGTTCACTGTTCCTATTGCACAGTGGGCTCTTTGACGCAACAGAAAGAGCTGCTTTTTTTTTTTTTTTTTTTCGCTTCCTCTTAAATCCGCCTGGCCAATTTAAACCTTGTGGATATTTCATCCCCCTCGGGGAAAGCTTATGTGAGGATTTTTTTTTAACAGTTCATTCTGCGAAACCATTTTTTTTATTGTTTGCTGTTAGAAAATGTTGGAGCTGAACACAAGGCTTCCTTTGCAGGTCAGTGGATGAACTCTTGACCAAAGCATTTAACGTTTGAGTGTAGCTTTTGGAAACACTGTAGTTCGGGAGGAAAAATCAAGTTTGCAAGGTTGTATCATTTGAGCCCCTGCCTGCACACTACTGGGATAGGAATTTTTTCAGGTCTTTTGTGGCTGAGGTCTGTTCATATGAATTTGTCATCCTTATTCTGTAGACAAATATACCAAATTAATATTTTATTGAAAATAGGCAGTACCATGTTTATATCTATATCATTTAATTCCTGATTACTACATTTTGAAGGAGTAGAGATAAACCTTTCTGGGAGTTTCAAATACAGAGTTTTTTGCTTTTTTATTTTGAGAGGATTGTCGTTTTGAGTCATGGTGTTGTTTTTTTTGTTGGTTTTTTTAACTTATTTTCAGCATGCTTTGCTGGGAATCTTGTTGCTCCTGGGCACATGCTGTTTGCAGGGAAGATAGTTATTTGCTGTTCTCTCTTTTTTTTTTTTAAGATTGCTATCAGGAGAACTAAGAAAGGATGTAGACATAGTGTTGATGTCTCTCTTCAGGCTGTATTTGAGGTAAGGCAATCTTCTTTCCCTACCTCTGAAATTAGAATATGAAGTAGACGTAGTATTTCTTTCAAATATAGTTACTAAGATCGTCTTGTTCCTGTTTATTTTTCTTGTTGATGAAATGTGAATACTTGTCACAGAACTGTTTTTTGTCTGTCACGCTTAAAATCCTGTATTTTTATTTAATGAATATCAACTATATAGCTGTGTTTTTATTAGCTAGTGTACCTTAGATTAATGATATATCATTTTGGTAATTACTTTGGTTTTCTCCTCTATTATTACTGCATTAAGTCCCTAAGTGAGTGGATTTCTTTTCCTGTGTAGGCTACTGTTACAGAAACTTTGTAAAACCAAGTTACATATTATCTCCACTGTGAATCACTTTCCTTATAAGCTGATGACTTTTATGGTAATGTTTAACTTAAGCAGAATTGTTTTCAAACATGCAATGCACTGTTAGTGTATGCTTTTATAATAGTACTCTAAAATAAAAATCTAGAAAAAATATTGATTCCTGTCATGTTATTTATTCCCTTCTTTACTTGATGTCGCCTGTTATGGGAAGTACATCACTTTGAAATGTTAAATCATTATTATGATCAGTTCAGCTGAAAGGTGTCACTGCAATATTGGCCACGTGCAGCTGCTCAGAAAATTGAATTTGTATGGGATACCACTATTAGTGACTTAGGATTAGTGTCTGAGGAATTAGAACATACTACTACTTGTTTGTTTCTTTAACGTGTTACCATTTGAGGGAGGTTAAATTTTCTTCTGCCTTTTTCTGTAGCATGGTTACAATTCTTACAGTTCAAGAGTTTGACACACATTTTCTGTAATTTTATTGCTATTTAAATCAATTCATTTGAATATTTGTGGCATCTCTGAAAAGAGAAAAAGCGTATTTTAAGGCAGACATGCTATACTGTGGATATAGGAAACCTTTCTCATTTAGAAAATCATTCTAAATCTTTCTTGTTTGGCTTCTCACATCTCTGAAAATTTTTTGTTTGAATTCCAAACAGTGTTGGCTCCATTCAGGAGATCTGTCTTGTAGGTTTGTCAGGAGGCTTTTCATGTTGGGTGGGGTAGGGAATGATAAGGGGTAGAGTTACAAAGCTACAGTGAACTATTTTTAAGTTTGTAGTAAGAACGCTTCAAGCATTTATAATTTTCTCAAATTCTTTCAAAGGTGGTTTTAAAATCTGCTGAGGCTCAACTTTCATCAACATCTCACCAAATCTTAGCATTTTCTATCATCTAATTTTGGGAGTTACAAGTCCATATCCTGCCAGAATGCAAATACACAACTTAGGTCAGGAGCCTGTTTGCCACTATTTAAAAAGCTTATTTGCTACAGCTGAAGTTATTTCAAATTGACTTGGCCTTAAAAACCATAAAATGAAGCAGTGCAAGAAACTAATGCTGCATTATCTAATGCATTTTCTGAGACCTGTTGTAAGCGAATTCGATAGTGTCTGTGATGCACCATCAGGGTGTGGATTGGGCATCACGTTGCCAGAAGGCGTTGCTGGGGAAGGAGGGGAGCTGATGTGGTTGCATTGGTGCGTTCTTTGGGATCTTTGAGGTTGGAGCATACCCTGTGATATATTATTGAATTCCATGCTTTTTGCTTATCGCTGGTCACCAGAAGGTATTTCTGTTCCTCCTGATGGTTGTGGTGCCAGCATTTACCTAGTCAGTGTAGCAGAGCTTGCTGCTTGCTCTATTTCTCCTTGCATGCCCTGAACTCTGTCAACTGGATGCTTGCTTTATTACCCTAGCAACTTGGTCTGTGGATTTGCCATGCCCTTCATAAGGAAAGGCTGCTTGTTGTCTGGGTTATCCCAAATCACGCACAACTCTAGCCAGATTAAGAGTAAATGCAGTAAGAACTGTTAAACTATTTTTAACAGTTAAAATAGGCAGCACAGAAACATGCAAGATATCAAGAATTGAATGGGAGATATGCCTAATCTATTTTATACTCAGCAAGGTTTCTTTATCCCATCCTGCTGATTTGATCCTCTTATGATAAGATTTTCTTGTTTTCACATAGCTTATCATTCAAGTCACATCTGTTTGTGATCCTCCATGAGATCTCTCTCTGAGAGAAAGCTCCATCATGCCATGGCTTTGGGAGAATACCTTGGGTCACTTTCAGAACCTCTCATTCAGGCTTTTCAAAACTGTTCAGGCAGTGCAGTTGCGGTCTTTCATCCCCAAACCCATTTTGTTCCTGTCCATCTGGACAAGGTGACACCAGTTTTATTATTTCATTATTAAAGACTGAAAGACACGTTATTAGCATGTGTTACCTTCTACACTGGACTGATTAGCTTATCTCTAAAGGGAAGTAAATCTCTTCACCTTCCTCTGGGAGTTGGGTATCAGCAAAAAGGAGGTCCTTGTGGTGAGCTGTGTTCTTTCCCAATGGATATATTAACATACCCAGTGTAGTGCAGAGCTCTGACTGGCTTTATACCTGACTGTGACTTTCAGCACAGCGGGAGTGACTGGTCCCAAGCATGTTGTATTGCTATATGTGGCTGCAAGGTCTTGCAGCCTGTGGGCTTTGGTCTTTGAACACATGGTGTGTTGATCCTACAAGGGCAGAAGCTGCACACCTGATAGTCTTGGGAGTGGAGGTTGACCTGGTAGGATCTAAAGCAGAAAGACGTGGTCGGTGCCACATGATTGTGATTGGCTAGGTCTGGGTAAGGTTTTCTCTTTATGGTTTTGGTTCTGGTTGCCCACTGTCACAGTATGAAAAGATTGTCATCAATCAAAATGTGTGAACACTTCTGCCAAAGACAGGGCGTTTCTTCTATCACTTCTTTTGGAGAAAATAGAACTGTCTTTTCTGGCAGGGTGGTCAAACAGCTGCTGCTTCAGAGTGAATGATTTAAGTGAGGGAAAGGTCGTGTAAGGAGATGAGGAGAAATGCAGAAAGGCTCAATTCTGAGAAATGGTGCAGGTAGAGGTACATGAGATGGAGGGCTGTTTAGCAGAAGATAGCATAGAGCTGTATGTTACTATTTGATGACGAGCCCATCAAAACAGATGGTAGGTTAGACTTGTGGAGCATAAACTAAAAAGTTGAAGAACCAGCGAATAGATGGAAATGGGTCTGAATGTGTGACAAGTTAGCTTTCCTTTTATTCGGGGTGTAAATATTTGATCCAGACTATCTTGTGTGCGTTTGAGACTGGCTGTGTGAATGCAGCCTCTGTGAGGGCCTCTCGGCACTGTTACAGTATTACTAATAAGGAGTCACATCTGAAGTCATGTCTTGGGCTGAAGAGAGGCCTTTGGCAGAATGCCATGCTGGTGGAGGGCCTGTGTCAACTCCAGTGGTTTTGCTTATTCATGCAATTGTGTGGTACCCTTTCATTGCAGTTTGATTGCATTTAGGCTCAAGAATAAAGACTTGGATAAAAATACCATGCGTTGCATGTCTCCCACAGCCTCCAGGGGGCTTAAACAGCTCACTGGCAGCTGTCAGCGTCTGCTACAAGAAATACCCATGAGCCTGTTGATCAAGCTGAAAAAACTTTTTGTTGTATTCTACCTCAGATGTGACATAGCATCAAAAGTTACGGCCTTAGGAGCAGGTCTGCACTCTTTTTTGGTTCACTGACTACTCATTTAGGCTACAGCTGTGGGTAGTAACTGCTGAGGGGTTCACTGGGAAACAGACACAGCAGCCAGGCACTGTGCTTGGAACTCTTGATTGTGATAGTCTTCATATAGATGCCTGCTGTGAAGCTTCTGGTGGCTTGATGGATATGAGAAAAAATCAGTCATGAGGTTGTAGAGGCTTTGCACGTTTGTTTTGCTTTCTTCCAGGAATACTTATTTTGAGCCTCTACTTTGAAGGGCCAGCAGTACAGCCACTTGTAACTGCATTCAACTGCATGGGTTGAAAAAGAGGATTGTGGACTATTTTCATCACCTCCATAGATTGTCAAAGACAACTCAGGCCGCATAGCTTCTTTCCTTTACTAGAATCTGTGGAAGAAATGTAACATGCAGTTCTGGAAAACTGTTGGTTTTACTTTTCTTATACTGAAAGCAATAACTACTTTTATGGCTTTTTTTTTTTTCAAAGTCGCTAGCTTTGTTTCTCAGTTTTAGAACAGTTACAGTTTTGTATTGTTGTCTTTCGTCATCAACAGGTTTATATATTTAAGCCAAATTGTAATATGCTAACTTTGTTCTATGCCAAGCCATGAAGGCCAATGAGGTGAGCATTCATAAGAGCATTATACATCATTAGCAGTATACATGGTATAAGCAGCATCAAACATGGCACAGGTCTTTGAGCTGCCCTAAACTCTGTGTGTCGCATTTAAAGTATCTAGCCATTCAGCCAGCTTAATTTGTGGCCTGCCCCCAGCTCAAGAGAAGGGTTTACAGAGGTACTGGTAGGAAAGCAGTAGAAACAGCTGGATTGCATGAAATAAGCATCCAAGTAAGCTCATTTTTACTAGTCATGTCTGTGAGCTAGGCTGTGCAAAATCTAGCAAAGAAGATGAGATGGGTGGAAACAGTAGGAAAAAGTTTTCATCTTCATTAACAAGTAGATAGAAGAGATGATAACTTTCATTTCCAAGTCCGTTCTTCCTTCTGTTTACAAGAGTAATAGTCTTCATGTTGACTTGATAACAGGGAGATGTAAACCAGCCACTTGGATGTGGGCATCACCTCCCCCCCGTTCATAAACAAAAGAATAGCAGAGGACTGATAGAAATGCTACTGAAGTGAAATGCTGGGAAAAAAGTGGAATTTCTTCCTTTTCCCTCTCCCATCGTGTGACTGAAAGTGATCCTGCAAGTTACTGGCAAGATGATGTGGAACAATCCAGCAGCCCTGGAACAGTGTACAGAGACCCCTGGGAATCCTTTCTACTGGAAAGGGTTGAGGCAGCGGTTGGCTTCTGACTTGCTATTTCCGAGAAACTTTTTTTAAAAATTAAAGCTATAAATAGTTGTCAATTCCTAAACAGAATAATCCTGTTCTCTGCCTCTCCAGGGTGAGAAACTGGATCAAGATTTTCAAAGCCAAAAGCCTGCAGCCAGATACCAGTATTAATCATCTGCTTGTAATGGTGCTCAGATTTTGAGGGAATACTCTTATTGTTCCTGTTGCGTGTAGTGAGATGACTTATCTAGGGCCTTTGCAGCAGGCCACTGGCTTCTGATTAAATACCCAAAGCGCTCCCAACTATGTGCACTAAAGCAGGTGGCTTCAGTGACTTCCACATTACTCAGCCCAGCGCTGATGGTCACTGGTTTATATTTCACTTGCATTGTTTGCTGGAATGCAAATGATGAAAGGTAGGATGTTGTATCTCCTATACTGCCATTTCTGCTATAACCGTGGTACTTCAACTACGTCTGGGAGTGTGTGATGTGGAATTTCATTCCTGAAAGTGTGATTTTAGTCCTTACGTACTTGAAGAGTTCTTTTAATTATTTTTCTCTATGAGCTTTTGTTGGAAAAGATAACTGTTAAAGTGCTGGCTGTGGTGATCATAGTGTAATTGAGTAGCATTACATGTGCCAGAAATCAATGTTAATCAATCAGTGTTGGAACAAAGGGGCTCCTGGTTGTGAAGGATGCATTGTTTGCATTTTTTTTTTTTTACCTTTTTAAAACCAGTCACCCAGCCCCTGATAGGGCCGCTAGCTTTTAACTCCTCCAGTTCAGACAATGTCATCCTTCTTCTCTGAGAATCTTTCTGTATTTGGGATCTTTTCCTTTCTTTATCCTACAACAAATATTTTCATTAACATTACAGTGAGCACACAGGTACTGACATTCTTCACAGTGGAAAGCTTTGAGGTGTACGGATTTGGAAAGGAGAGGCTTTACCCTGGCACATCAAACAGTTTCCTATGTGCAGTTTTGATGTGGAGCCAGTACATATGAAAACCACTCCTTTTCAGTTAGAGTAGTCTGAAAATAGAAATAACAGCTTTGAAACACACTTTTTACAGGAAACTTATTTTTTGTGAGAAAGTGAAGCCTCTTGTGTTCAGGGAAGAGGTCTTGAATTAACTTTGGAAAGCTTGTAGAAAGCTATTGGCAAGATACACAGTAGTGCACGTTATGGAACAGGTTGCCTAGACTTTCCTCTCATCGGTTTGCTATTAAAAAAATCTAAGAGAACTATATAAAAAATGAGAACATTGACTCAAATCATAGCAAACTGAAACTCAGTGAAATAGAAATATTTTAGGTTGCATTTATTATGGAAGTGGTGGTTACTAGCTTAGAAACTGATGTAGAGTCAAGGGACAGAAAACAGCCTAAAGAATATATCACGTATCTTCCAGTTCACAGGACAGTGCAAGATGAATTCTAAGAAAACACAGTGGTGGGATCCTGAAGTTTTCTCATGCTTAAATGAGCCAAATATTTATATTTATGAATGAATTAATAAGCTCTTCCACAAATATCCCAGCTTTCTCTGAGATTTTTTCAGGAAATGAAAAGCACTTATGTAATGTTGAAGGAATGAATGTGAGATTTCATAGCATTGGAGAAGGGAAAATAATGCTTTACTCTTAAATGCTCAGGAACTAACTTCACCAAGAATCTAGTTTGTTAAAGATATAAAGTGCATGAAAAAGTGTGTTTTGAGAGCACATCTTAGAATGTCTTGTAAGTAGTATAAGGAGTCAGTAGCCCTGATTTTTAGGTGTGTGTGTGTGTGCCTTTGCAGTTGTCCAGATACGGTTTAAACTTTTCCTCCCTTGATTCTAGATGTGCCTTTTGCTACATCTGCCAGGTAGAAGAAGCTGAAGAAAGTTTCTATAATATCCATTGTTTGCCAGCAGTTCCAGGGACTGGTAGATGTGCCAGGAGTGCCAGAGCTGTAGGGGGTGCCCGAATGTGCTTTTTGCTCCAGCTGCAGGCAATATGGGGGAAGCAGACCACTTCTGTTGTAGTAGAAGCATCTCTTCCACTGGGGTGTTAGTTTTTTTGGTTAGCACAAGTGGGCAAGTGAGGCGTGCCCAAGGAAAACGTAGGGTTTTTTTTGGTAGATATAAGGGAGGTATGTAAGATTATTTTTCCAGTTATTGTAGGACTGTGATTTTTCTTACCCTTTTTGTATTTAATTTGCTTGTGTTGATGAAAATAGGCTCATCTGGTGGTAAAACTTTTTATTTTTTTCTAAGATAGTTGTCCATTTCTTCTATTCTGATTAGAATATGAATTTACTAGAAAGGTTACAGCTTCAGAATCCAAGTCAAAAAAAACTTGTCTGTTCACTGTTAAAAAGTCATCTTAACCTATTAAACCTTAACAGCAGAAGATGCACAAAGGTCTAAATTGAAGTTAGGAATAAGGATTTAGCAAATTGTTTCACCTCTTCTCTTGGATGACAGCCTGTAAGACCTTTTCAAAACACTTCTGCTCTGCATCTCTTATGGAACCCTCTGAAGGTTTTAGTGAAGTCATCTTTGATTCTCAGCCCCTATCCCTGATACAAAGAATTTTTCACTTGTTTACTGTAACAATATGATTTTACTTGCAGGCAGAGGTCCATTATGTCCATTTGGTGGGTCATTCCTCCTCTGTGTTGGTCTAGGACTTCCAAATATTTCCATATTCATTGAGCTCTGTAGCTACACAGTCAGTTGAAACAAGCAGGCATAGTCTTCCACTATGGGAGTAATTTAATCAGGGAGCAACTACATTATTTTTTCAGCCAAGCTGCGTGTGCCAGTCCACCTGCAGCAGTCTAGCATCTCTCTAAAAAGGACTTGGACACTTCATGCCATTTTGTGCTTCTGCGCAAGCTAGTAGTGCTGTCTTGCTTACCTGCACGTGGTAACCCAGGAAGTACAGTAGTGTTTTGAAAAGGCTGGCATGCTCTGCTTTAGTCACCTCAACGTAGTGAGAGAGCTTTTGCTCTTTCTGAAGATGTTCTTTTGTGTTTGTTTGTGTAGAGCTTGTTTCAAGAGCAGGCTTGTTTCCGAATGATAGGAGCTCTGGTGTGGTCTTGGCATGCTGGATTATACAGCTCTGTTCAGAGCACGTTTATGGCACTGTGCGAGGCAGTTTCCTTTGAATTATGCCTTTTATCTTCTGGCTAAATCTTTTTGTATTTCCCTTCACAAATCTGTATTCTGCTGTACAGGTTCAGCAGATACCACTGTACCAGTTTGGTTTCTGTTACTTCAGTAAGGAGAGACTGGTGCTTTGCAGCAAGACGGGTAGATCCTAGAGAGTGAGTCAATATCTCTGGAGAGCTCCCACTGAACCAGACCACTGTCAACCCGCTGAGTTCACTCCCCTGTGATAGCACAATCTGGAATTCAGCTTCTGTTTTTTAGCTGTGACACTCTAGACTGGTGTAGTTTTGGACTGTTATTTTCATGTCTTTTCACTGTGTAAAGCTTCTGTCTTTGACCCTTTGAGTAGACAAATTGATTCTTTAGAATTCTGGTTGCAAAGTTCTCTCTTTCAGCTGTTTCAGAGTCTCTCCACAGCAGTAGGATTTAGATTGCACTGTGGTTAAATATTATGTTCTCTTCTACACTTCGTGACATTTGATGTCATAACAACAGTGTAGCAAGACTACTTCGACATACAGAGGCATATGTATCCTGAATTCTCTAGTTTTTCCCTGGATATAAAAGTGTAGAAATAAAGGACTCTTTCTCCTCCTGGTCAGTTTCTCCTTATGTTTGGTTTCTTGTAGAGGAGCAGTTTTCAACCTGTGGTCTGTGAGTTCCTGGAATATGTGGATTGCCACAGAGGCAGACTGTGGACAGTGACTGAAGTGTCAATTCAGCAGTGCGCTTGTGTGTGTTTCCTGATGTAAATTCTGTCACCGCTGGACACTTAGTATAGTTTAAAAGTAAAAAACATCAGAAAAACACTGTTTTCATGCTGGGGTGTTCCTGTAAATACCGTTGTCAATACTGCACTTTGTTCTCATTTCTTGGATAGTCCTGTTTAATTCTCAGAAGTGTTGACTTTACTGCAGGCCAATTTTCTGGTGAGTTCCAGTGACTGAAACTTGATTGCTGCTGATAAAGGATGGAGAGCTGCCACATGCTGGCATCGTTTCTGCCTTTTTGGTGCTCGTAACTGTCTCCAGGACACAAGCTTTCCTGCTGAACATCGGGGTCTGTCCAGGTTTTCACAAAGTTGATAGCCTCCCTCTTATGTTGGCCCAAATAACAATGTACTTACAATAATTTTCACCTCATGCAGTCTTGACACCCAGTACCTCATGTCTCTTTCCAGGGTTCATTTGACATCTATTTTTTCCTGTGTTGATGTTAATCATGATTAATGGTTTATGTAACTGTTCTGTGAGGCTAATTGTGTTATCTATCAATAATCCAAGACACGTGGGCTGACATATGATTTTCAGTGGTATTGTAAATGAGTAAGAAGTCTGCTTCATCTTCCTAAATAAATAGCATATGTTACCATTGTAATTTGTGCAGGATAGACTTGAAAAGTTTCTGAGAGAGGAAAAAAAATCATTGATTCCCATGAGCTGATATTGAGGGAGCTCAGCAAGGCATTGCGGGTATTTGTCAGAGACCTGGACTTCAACACTGTGAAGAGAAGGAGAATGAGGCTGACACAGACCAAACGGGTGACACTGATAACTCATAAAGAGCTTCTTAGTATACAGAGAAGAATTTTGAGTTTTGAGTTTTTTTGAATTGGGGTTGTTAGGGATGGTTTTTGCCCCTAGACATCCTGGGAGCTCAATTAAGAGTCTGGAGCGCTGAGTTGGACTTGGCTTTTGATCACAGAGGAAATGCAAAACCAAGCCAGAGGATTTCTCAAGAAATGAATCTTCCAGATGGCTTGTGGGATATGTAGGTCATGTTTTGACCTTAAATTTTAGGCTGTACTGCTGCTTACCATGGCAATAGCAACATAAGGACAAAAAAGCAGGTGGCAAATAAACAGTGATACCTTTTGATTCAACTGTATCACTTGACAGATGGGGAATTGTCTCTGAGAGTGCTGATCTATCGGTCTGGGAAGGAGGTAGAATGGTCAGGAGAGTGTGTGGAGACAAAGTGGGGTAGTAACACCTGCTTAAGGCCAGAAGGGCTAAGGTTTTTAAGGGAAGGTCTGTGGATATTTTTTTTAATTTTTTTTCTCCCCCAGCTTATTGAGTTTCTGTGAACAAATGAAACATGTTCCTTCTCTGATACAGCTTGGCTGAGTCACTCTGTTTCATAACTGTCAGAAGTGCTCAGAAGGCTTGTTGTAGCTGGATACAGGCCCACTGGGGCTTGCTGAGAGACATATACCTGACAAAGTGCTTCTTAAACCAATACCTTGGAAGGGGTAAGAGCAGAGTGTCCCTTGCTTGCCGAGGCTGCTCAGAGAAAACAGGAGAATCACTGAGTAAGGCTCCCCATCCGCTGCTCACTCCTTTGTGAGGAGGGATGTGGTTCTGGTCTGATCTTTGTTTCTGCTCTGGGGCTCTCCTGATGCTCTCTGCAGATCTGTAGGTCTGAACATGTGGAGTTTTTTATTTAAACGTATTTCAGAATCTGAAACAACTGCTGCAGCTCCTTCCTTTCAGCAAACCCTCTTCAAGCCACGTTGTGGTTTTGTGGCTCTTTGTAGCTAGTAACCTACTCACAGCTGCTTTCGTCACGTTGCTGGGTTATTTTAGAAAATATTGGGGCAGCATGATTCTAAGTGATTTCCGCAAATGCCTTCATCTCCCCTTGTGTCCTCACTTTCTCCTCCTAAACCTGCTTTTCCATCCCTTCAGCAAAGCCAAAGGATAAAAAAGTGTGCCTCCAGCTCAGGTATACAGTGCATGAGGACAGCACAAGGCACAATTTAAGCCAGTCCCATCCAGCTTCCAGAATGAAAGTTTAGAGTTTGAGCTTATGGTCTGTGTATTTGCAGGCATGCAACTTGTTTGCACATATTTGGTCTGAAAATCTGAGCTTGTAAACAGCCTGCTGTGTTAGGATATCTGGGCTGTGCTGCTTATTTATTTTGAGTATAAATGTCATCTTGGCAGCAATACATCTTCTCCCTTTGCATATACAAAGTTTGTAGTATGATTGCCGAGCTTAAATGATGTATGTTTGGTAACGAATTCTAAAGTTCTTGCATTCTTTAGTGAATATGCACATGTAGTGCAGAGACACAAAGCAAGTTTGTGTTATTTGAAACTGTTTTCCAATGCTCTGTTACAATGTATGTGTTGAGCAAGTCATAGGGATTTGACATGGAGAGTGAATAGATAAATTACAGAGGAAAAAATGGTTACTGTAATTTTCAATCATATTAGTGTATGGGTTGGTCTAAATAGTGGCTCCTGACTGTGGCATCAGTGCCAGAAAAACAGATGGAGATTCAGCATTTAATACTTTCCTAAATCTTGGAAAGGATCTTAGTAATCTTTTTTTTTCCTTTAACGCCATGCCCAAACCTCCACAATAAATCATTATTGCACTTACTAATAATTTAATTTTTCCATTTAGATAATACATGCATGCTCTTTTTTTTTTTTTTTCTTCCAAGGGATTTGGGCAATAAGACAAATCCCTAGTTGTCCTGATGCTTTATGAGACTGCTAGTATTCCAGAATTAATGGGAAAGCTTGTAGAGAAAGTGCATATTTACAGGAAAAATGTAGCAAAGGGTAACTAAATGTGTCCAGATGTAAGGCTCTGAAAATAGTTGTTCAAAGGCTCGCTCTGCAGAGCCTTTGAAATGTACCTATGAGGCATAAAATCAGAGGTGTGAAAAAGTTTGCTTTCCACTGCCACAGCTGACTTGTTTTTAGCAGGAAACTATAACTTGTAAATTTTCTCACTCCTTTTATCAGGAGTTAGTAAAGTCATCTGTGTGGCTTTCTCATTTTATCTGACGCATGTTCATAAGCTGTAGTGTCTGTATTCTTGATGTTGCTTATGCTCCTTTGAAAAGGGGAAAGAAGTGCTTGGCCCAGCATGTTTTATCTATCACAGAGGGAGCTACGCAGTGATGATTGGCTGTTACAGTAGAACAAGTACAGTCTGTTACTGTGCTAGAAGCAAAATGTTTGTATCATTACGTTGGCACTCCTGGGGAACCACACTTCTCCAAGTGAAAACGTTTCCAGTGGCCATTACAGTAACATTCTTTTGTGTGCTTGTCTTTTTTTTTTTTATAACATATTTTCATATCTGTCTTCAATGAAATGAAAATTCTAGCTCTGCTTTCACAGTACACCTTTCTTTGTTCCAGGAAGCCTGAGGTGCAATGTTTTGGTTAGGACAGAAACATCATCTAATTACATCATTGCTGTGCTGGTGAAAAAGGCCCTGGCCTGTCACAGGCTGGTCTCCTTTGGAAAGATTTCTCTGTTTTCCCAGCAGTGGATGCAGTGTTTTCCAGCTGAGATTGATCAGGTGTTTATAGGCCCAGGAAATGGAGAAGCTGGAATCTTCAAAATTATGCGCTTTTGGTGTAGGAAGTTTTTAGCTGAAAAAACTGAGCTGTCTTCCACAGATATATTAGAAGCTGTTTTTTTTTTTTTTTTGATTTTTTTTTTTTTTTTTTTTTTTTGAGAGGCTGACAGACTGAAATGGATGAAGTGTTAGAACCAACCTCTCTAATGAATATAACCTGTGTTCTGTGGCATGGTTCCAAACTGTAGATTTGGACTGAGACAGAGCTGTGTTTTGCCAATGTTTGTGAGCATAAGTGGTAGAATTTAGTTTGCATCTTTGTGGATAATTAAGTGTACTCCTAAGAAATGCTGTATTGCGTGTTTGGAGCATGTTCTCAGGAATGACTCGTGGCTTGAATTACTCTGGAAAGAGAGGATGCCTAAACCCAAGTCTTTCTACCTATTACAGTGAGGTCCCTTTACTTTTGCCTCCCTCTAGCTAGATATAAAGAGCCCATATCTAGGGGGACCATGATGTACAGTTCAGCAGCTGAGGCAGGTTTTCATCTGCTGCTCTTGCCTGTGAATCCTTTTTTCTCTGTGCTAATGGATGTAGAAGGCCTATCCTATAACTGCAGCCTGGATTGTCTGCAGTTGTAAACCTCAGTTTCCTACTAACAGATAGGCCTGTATAAAAAGGGAGTGAATTTCATGGGGCATCTCTTGGAAATCAAGGAGAGTGGTTTCCATGCAGAAAAGGTGCATGCTTCAAAGTGTTATTCCTGATGGAATAAACTTCTTAAAAGAAGGAAATGCAAAACGATGCTGAAGAGTTCTGACCACAGTGTTTGCTTCATGTCTGCTTCTCAAATTCCTTCTGTCTGCCCCTGTGTGACAGATTCGTGTGAAATTTCAGATCTGTCAGCAGCTGAGGAGCCTTTCTGTTTAGCTGCAGTATGTGCACATTATTTCATTTTAGGCTCCTAGTTGTGAAGGTTAAGTGTCTGATGAGATTCTGGAGGAGTCCTAATTTCAAGGCACTTGTCATTTTCTTTATGCTTTTTTCTTCTGGGCTGGAGTCACAGTAGTACCATAGCTGAGGTTTCTGGGCTGATAGCCATCATTAGAATGTAGTTTCAGTATGAGCCAGGCCTGTTTTGCTTGGACCTTTGAAAGGACTTGTGCATCTGTGATGGAGAATGAAGCTGTGGGCCAGTATCTGGTGTTTGATAAGCTGGTGTCACAGTAGGTTCACTGGGGACCCAACTGGACCTAGCTTACACTGCACAAAGTGCGAAGCAGTAAGAAACAACATTGTTCTGGAGAAAAGTACCATGTAGAGGTACAAAAGGGGTAGAAAGTGCTCAAAGATGGCAAGGAATAGCTTTCATCAGATGCAGACCCCACTGCTTGGGAGCCAGGTCTTTCTGAGGGAATGCGGGGAGATCCCACGTGGAGCAGTTGGTGCTGCTGTTGCTGATAATGATGGCAATATTTGCTACTCAGAGCTGGGACAAGACGGTTTTGTTTAACCATCTGTTTGCGATAGATTCTCACCACTTTTTCTTTTATCCACAGAATATTTTATATCCATATGCTGTGTTTTTGCTGTTCTAACACCTTCTCTAAGGATCACTATTTTTAGACGTGAAGAATGGACTCTTCAGCTAGCAAGCAGCTTGTTAACTCAGACTGGTGCCTGGTTCTTCTTGCGTTTCTTATATTTAGAGTCAGTCATATATTTTGAGGTGGAAAATCTGGAATAAAGAGGAAACAGGTATAAAACCAAAGGAGAGTTTGAGAATGTCTGTTTATTTCCTTTTTCTTTTTGCTTTCATTCATGTTTCAGTGTAAATGGGCAGTTTTTGGAACACCTGTTGTACTACACTTATTGTCTATAACATCATGTTTCTGCCACTGCTCTGAGTTGCATCCTGGCTGCTTTGTAAGGACAACTTTTGTATTTCTAGATCCAAGCTCTGGGCAGAGCTTGCCTGCTATTACTTCAGAGCCCAAAAGCAGTAGGAGCTTGAGTGCCATCCGTAGTCATCTGAGAGCAGGAATATGATTATTTTTGTCCATCGGGTACTGGGAGTAGTTCTCTCAGAATGTGCATCTTTGCTTACAGTAAGGAAGGGAGAGTTCTCCCTGCTATCATGCTCTTGCCCCAGTAGGATTATCTGCAAGTCAATCATTGAACTTCCTAGTTTAGTTATTTTTGCAGGAATGTGCTTTTCTGCATCCTTTTTGACTGCAACTTAATAGAAATCAGTTGAGGAAGTACTGATCAAGAGGAGCAGCTGTTAGAAATGATTGTCTTCTGAAAGCTTTACCACAAAGTGCTTAAGCCAGCTGGTTGTTAGAAGTGTGTGGTTGCTTGTACAAAGGAGGAGACAGAAGAATGCCAACTTTGAAGCAGAAGGTGGTAGAGAGGATTAGAGCAAGAATTAAAACAGGGTTAAAAATCCAGATGAGTAATGAAGAAATGCAACGTTTTCCTAACAGGATAATACAAACTTAAGGAATCAGTTGATCATCGGGATATCAAAGGTTAAAAATATTTCTCTGCTGCAAAAGAGTTCTTTTCCGCCTTCTGAAGCACTTAATATCCTCTGAGAGAGGCAGCATAGATCATTACATGGATGGCTGATCTGCTCTGTCAAGTGGCTGCATTTACTTAAATTTTTCTTTGGAAACACGGGGAGTTCCTTTAGCACCTTCAGTTTTAATGATGAGTTTTTGTATTGCTGACCGTGCAAATTCAAGCTGGATTGGTTTTGAAGGTGCACAACAGACGAGAGCTAAATGACCGCTGTCCCCTGTGCGTGCTCCTACTTCACGCTTAAGAATTCTATGTGAGTTTTGTATAAACCAGGTATGACTAGTCTGTTTTACTTGCTTCATCTCCTGACGCCATTTACTCCAATTTCATTCTTTTCTATAGGGTCTTTCATCTGCTGTTGTCCAGCTAACATCTTCCCTCAACAGTTGCTGGCTGCTGTTTACCTACTTTCCTTTCTATTTCAGCTGAGAAAGTATTAAGTTCTCATCATTTGTTCTTAAGGTTCCAGTGCTGGAAAACTGCTTGTTAAATTGACTGTAGCTTTCCCATCAATAGGAGAACCATTATTCTGTTAGGGACCATTGAAATACCTGTAGTGAGACATTCTGTTGCGCTTCACAACAGCTCTTCCTAATAGCCCGTCTTGAACCAAGTTTGTGTTCGTAGAGCAGTAGTTAGAAGCAGGCTGGGGAAGGTGTAACAATAAAAGAAATACAGATCTCAGCTTGGAGTCCTTTAGGTGTTTCGTTATTGTGAAAGCATTTCCATCTCTGATGTGTGAGATTTTAGGAACGTTATTCATATCTACTCCTCAGCTGAGTGTGAGTGTTTTTAACAACTGATTTAATAGGAAAAATCAGTTATCAGAAAAAGGACTTGAAGCCTTTAGACCTGTGATCCAGAATGTGTTGCACAATTACAGAAAGCCCTGAGCAGAAATGAATGGAACAGAATGCACTCTGAAGAGACTACAGAAAACAGCCACGTTTCCTTTTTCATGGGTTAGGAAGCAGGCAGGCTAGAGGATGCTGGCTTGGGGGCAGGAATGTCTGAGTTAAGCTGCCTGTCTGAAATTGGTATGATTTTATATTCCACAGAAAACTGTTTTAAAAGGAGGAGAAGGGAGAAATCTATAACACTGTGGCAGCAGTTCCTCCTTTTTATTTCATTAGCTTGTGTAGCTATGCCAACACATACTCTGGCCAATCTTTGTTAAAATTAAAAAAAAAAAAAAAAGCTATCATTTGTAGGCAGATTTCCATAAGAACAGAAACAAAGACTCAGTAGCAAGAAGCTTCATCTCCTACGGAAATCTCTTTTCTTCAAATGTTCTGGTAGGTTATGGGAATTGTGCTTTGTTTCTATTCTTGCTTTCTGAAAAGCTTTGTACATGCATCTTATTGCAGGAAATGGTTCACTTTAAAAATATTATCCCATAAAGAAGAAGGAAAAAAAGTTGGGTTTGCATCAACTTTGAGACATAAACCAAAGTTAAACCAAACTGAGCCAGACACCTCCGTGGTAGAATGAGAAAAAAGTGTTATCCTTTAAGTTCATATAGTGTGTGTTATTTCATAAGTTTGCATGAAATGTAGTTTGCTTCTGATGGAAGCCTGAAGCTGTTGTTTAAGACCTACACTCTTTGGAACCTCTCAGGAAATGCTGACCTGACTGCGGAGTGCACTTCTCCTGTGTAACAAAAGGGGGAAAAAAAGAAGCTAGCTTTTACTGGCAAGGGAAACTTGCTTTACTTTTGTCATCAATCAGCCCTGGGTTAAAGAACCACGATGCCTCTTGGGTGAACTTTTAAACTTTGGCATGTTTCTAGCTGAAGGGCTGCTTTTCAGGAGCTGTTGACAGATCTGGAATAATTGCAGTTAAAATCTCCATAACAAAATACGGTTTCAGTCCCAGGTACCAGAAGAATTCAACAAGGGAACTGCAGTTTCTTGATGACTGATGAAAACTTAAGTTGTCTTTGTGGCTGTAAATTAGTAGATCAGACTACTTATTTGAATTGGGGTTGTTCATATAGAACTCAAAAACTTAGATCCCATTTTTGATGTGATTTGAGGTCCAGAGCTGAAATCTTAAAAACTGAAGTAACTGTGAGCATGTGTCCATTAGCACATGAAAATGTGGCTTCGATTGCTTAAGTGAGGGCTAAAGAAATGTGATGAGATGTTTCAGAAAATTAAAAATGATGTTCTTACAGCTGTTTTACCAAATCTGATGGGCTTTGTGGGCCTATGTATGTTCTTGCATTTTCAAAGAAACGCACAAAGCGTGATGTGAAGTAGAAAGTTGAAGCACTGATTTGATAAGTTAAAGCAAAGTAGACCATCTGACCTATTGAAATATTTCAAAATAAGTTCATGTAAGTGATAGAATATCATAATACACAGATAAATGTCTTCACTCCGTTGAAATCATCACATTTTAATAAAACCTTGTAGTCCTCAGTTTTCTAAGATAGCTTTTTGCTTTTTGATTGCCTTCATTTTTTTTTTTTTTTGAGTTCATTTTTGGAAGAGTTTCATGGTCAAGTAGATAATACAGTAGTAAATGTAGAAAGCCTTCTTTTTTTCCATCTGTGTCAACCTCTTCTGCGGAAACTTTGCTGTAGTTTACCTTTGTAAGTTCCCACAGCAAAGAGTTGGCTAGCTTAGTGGTGAAGGTGGAGTAGGTGAGATTCAAATGTGTGTCTCAAATAAGAAATTGAAAAAAGATATTTGGAAACTTTCTCTAAGAGAAAAGATTTTGAAAAAAGCCTGAAATAACTAAGAAAGTTGAGTCTTTGTAAAGAATTACTGTCAGACTCTTAATTTGATATATGGAGGAAATGTTAGCTCTTTGACCAAAACCACGTATCAGAACAGTGGTGATGAGCTAAGCGGGACTCTGGGGCATGTGTTGATTTTTACAGTAAGTGCTAACCTGGAGGAGGAAGGAAATGGAGGCTGACACAGGATGGGTCTCTTCCTGCCGGTCAGTACTGAGCAAACTGATAGAGACATGCAGACAAGCGGAGCTTGGGGCTTGGTATGTGAATTTTGATAGGTGCTAATAATGCTATTTTAGAGGTGTGTGTAGGTAGAGCCTGGGTAATCCATCTCAATACCAGACTGGGTTGCAGTCATTTCCTGACATCCTTTGTAATGTAAAACCATAGCTCAACAGCAGTCTTGCACAGCAGTATTAGCTCCTATCTTGATAAGTTTGCTCAGCCCAGGTAACATCCCAAGACATGTTTTTTCTTGCACCTTTTCATTATTTTATTTGAAGCACTGTCTAGATACCAAACCACCCAGGAAATCACACGAGGAGTACGGGGAGTGCAGAATTCAGGGGTCTGCGTGACCATGAAAATACAGCAGTAGACTTCTGGGAGACAGATGGCTCTGTTCAGTCCCCATGTGCTGGACTCAGGATGAAGGAAACCTCCATTGTCAACTCTGCTGGTGCTGATGAAGTTCAAGTGCACCTTTTGGATTGGTGCTAGCCATCTTCTGCATGAGGGATTTCTGGCAGAAAGGGCAGGAGGAATCTCCAGGTCAGACTGGATTGTTCAGGCCTCTTAAAACAGCATTGCTCTCTTGAAAGAACTTTTATGAGGTAGAGATCTAAGTCATTGTTACTGTATTTTATTACTTAATAGCTCTCCTCAATGCAGTGGACTTTCATTGCACTTGGCAGCTCCAGCTGCAGGGCTGGTCTGATAGCATCTGAGTGTCAGAGTGTTTATGTAGCACTGACTAAAGCAATCCTAGATAAAATTACAAAACACACGACCCTAGCTCAGTCTAGCTAGATTCTTCTTCTGAACCCAACTTAGTCACACAAGCTGATGCATTTTTATCAATGGATAAAAAACTTCTGTGCTTAATTAGAAGCATGATAAATCCCTCACTGGTTTGTGACCTACCTACATCAGATCTGTGCACGTGCACTGGATGCCAGATTTCGTCAGATGTCTGGCTGTGGTACTGTGTGATGTGCATGTCAGAATCCCTTGGGCTCCTGACATAGTGACATCAGTACGTATTTTATACGGATATTTTAATAAAATCACTTGGCATATAGAAGAGGTGGATCTAAACCCATGAGAATTCACGGTGTGTCCCTACATGAGGGAATGTCCTTTCATTTTTACAGGCTCTTCTGCTGTTGACTTCAGCTGTTTTCGTAAGGCTGTGGTCAGCTGTGTTCTTACAAGGAGTGACTCTTCATTCTTGTGGTGGCATCCAGTTTTCTTTTGCCTGTGTACATTACTGACTGCACATATGTAAACACTGCAAAGTGAAGGAACAGCATTTTTCTATGCCCAGGCTTACATGGGTAAGCAAAATCTCCTCTTTTGCTTGTTTTATTGAGGATATATATATATATTTTGTATGCATCTCATTATGCTGACTCAGCCACATCAGAAGTTGTTACAGCTTAGTGTGGTGTTTAAACTGAGTTTAGTCTTCCTGGAAACTTTCTGGAAACCCTCTATATGCAGAGCAGTTGTTGAATTAGATCTTTAAATGAAGGAAATTTAGGGTAGTAACTTTTAGCTGTTCACTGGCTGTAGGTTGTCCTTGTTCTGGTATTTGGTTTCCTGCAAAAAAAATTGTTCTCAGTGTAGTGTGCCATTATCCTCAGTATAGGATAGGGCTGGCACAGCCTGGGTATTTGAGGTAATCTGCTCCTCATTGACGCACCTGCAAAACTGACATGGTACTTAACTAAATTAAACTGAAGTCATGGTCAGCAGGTGCTGGTCTTCCAGCAAAGTTGGACATGTTGGCCATCCAGGCCAGCCATTAATTCTTAGGACTGGCAATCACAGGAGTTCAATTTACTCTTAAGAGACCAGACATAACTTCAGGCCAGCTCCACTTGAGCAAAATTCAAAACACTTTTGGACCTACTGATTTCTTAAGCCTTCAGGTCAGAGCATGTTAATAAGAAATAGTTATTGAGAGAGAAGCATCGTTGTCCTTTCCATGTAGCACAGTATCAGTCTGTGTGAATTGCAGCATCTCTAAAGCAACAGTGTGTGCTTGGCATGTGTTCTCTGCAGTTTGTTTCGGAGCTTGATAGGGGTACATCTGTCACACTGCCTGCTGTGGCATACATAGAGTGGTGGAAACTTCCAGAGAAGTTTTGCAAACACATTGTGTTCCAAAGGATTTTTGGCATTTGTGGTTACCTCTTAAGAGGAGGCAGGCTGTTGTGCTTTCTGGCACTGAGCAGAGCATTCTGCCTGTCTTGTCCTGTTGCAAATAAATACAAGTGGGATGTGCATGCCTGTTGTCTTGTGAAACAAATGGGGCAGCTGTGGGGATTGCTGAAGAGCAGATGGGTGTCTGGATTGTTCTCACAGCTCTTTTGGAGAGGCCCAAAGGTGCAGCCTGCTAATAACAGCACTGAGGATGTGCAGGTTTCTCTGACTACAAGTTGCTGTTTAGCAGAGTGGGGTGGTTTGTTGTGGAAGTAAGGTGGAAATCCAAGCGTCTCAAACTCTCAGTTTTTACTTGAAAACTAATTTCTTTCACGTTGAAAAGCAGGAAGCAAGGGTGCATTATTGTTTGTATCCACGTCAATACATGCACACAGAAATTAACTGCTAGGACAGAGGGACCCCAATACTCCTTCAGAGGTTTTATGTTAGAACTAGTGATTACTGTAAAAACTGTTTTTCGTGTCGAAACTCTGCCATATCTACTGCATGTAACAGCAGAAGGCTTTTGGAGTGTTTCTGGATTTCTGTTCTGGACTGTCTTGGGAAGGAATGACCTTCACAAGCATCAAGGCTAACATGAGTACACATTAACCTCAGAGCTCGGCTGAAGCGGTGTGGCAGTGCACTTAGGTCAAGTTACTGATTTACTCTGATAAGAGACAAGCAATCAAACTAGCAGCGTGAGGGTCCAGAGTGCTAACAAACGCAGAAGCGATAATTCTTGTATTGGCTTCATAGCTCTTGGAGTCAGAAGCCTATAGCAGTATCTTGAATGTAAAAACAGGTAGTTCTCAGTTCCCTCACAAGACCACAGTGTAGTATTTCCATTACCATTTGTGCTTTTGGGGGCTCCTTGGTTTAGGACTGCTTCTAATCAGTTGGAACTGATTTGCAAGATCAGGTTGTAATTGGTAATTCAGAGGGGAGCAGTGCAATTGCCTTCCTGTGGGCTGAGTTAGAGACTCTCTTTGAGATGACAGGTGGCAACACATACGTGGTTTTCTGTCAGATGGCTCTGTAATCAAGTTAAGGAATAGAGGTTTTTCCGTCTTCAAGTAGCATTTTGCATTTAGCACTTTTATTTAGCATTTTGATTCTGGACAGTTTCTTAGCAATCTCTTATTTCTGCTTCAAGTGTTCTGTGAGTTGCAAACCAGATATTGGGATTTTAAATGGTTTTTTGGGATGTGAGCGTCCCTTTAACAGCTGACAATGCAGAAAGACTATGAAGGTACATCCAGTCAGTTTATCAGACAGACTCTTATTTATTCAGCTTTTTGTATAATTCAGCCCTGGGCAGATGACAAAGATAGGATGTCCTGCGCTGAAAAGTAATGAGAAATCATGATTTGGCATTAAGAAGAAATCATTTATTCTTGTATTCCCTCCACTTGCATCTTAAACACTTGTGAGACTAGGTTTTAATCCCTGAGACGTGTTCCATGGTGATGAGAGGCTTGAGTTTGTCTGCTGAGTGGGAGGGGATAAGGGTACTTTCTTGTTCCTAACATTCAAAGCCGAGTAATTTGTCTGCAGAGCTATGCACAGTCCTGGTAATTCAAAAGCTCAAGGCAAATGCCAAGTGGCTGCAATATTTTTTTTCTTTTGTAAGGCACTTAGTCTGGGTGAAACATCTGTTTCCTTCTCCCTGCGGCTCATTTTGGTGGTTAGTATTGTTCTAGTGAAACCTCACCATGACGTGTGCTGCTGTTCAGTGAAGATGCTTCAAACACCTACATGAAAACTAATCGCAGCTTCTGCCATTTACCATATTATTTAAAAGATAATTGTAAAAGGTTTTGTTACCTACAGTAACAGTTGCCGGTCTCAGTTTCACCTGCGATAGGATGCTGGAGCAGAACACAGTTGAAAACATGGAGTAATTTGGCATTGGCCTGTGCCATACATGCTCAGAGACTGCTGTCTCTGCAAGTATGACTGCTCTTCTGCCATCCATTTCAGTCCTCAATGGGAAGAGTAAGGAGAGTGTAGAGCTCAGAAGGGAGAAACATATATAGAGATGCATTGCTTATCTTGTTTTGAGTGTCCCTTCTGCATGAATTCACACTTGGACTTTTGAGAGCCGAAAATTCTAACTGGAAACACACCGCTTTTTAGAGCTAAGATAAATTTCCTGTACCTCTGCAGTCCATGAAAAATCCAGATGCTGGTGAGTAACAGTGGTGGGTGCATGCCATCCCAAATTTCAAACCAACTTTCCTAAGTTTTATCGCTTCCTGTGACTGAATGCAGCACCTTCCACTGTACAGAGCTGTTTGCACAGTGGTAACAGAACGTGTTGCTTTCTTAGATCATTTCTGGGCTCAGACTCCCTGAAAACATCTGAAAAGCACCTCTGTGAGCTGGGCTGACCTCTGGCTGGGCTAGCAGGTTGAGCTGAGGTTGAAGATGTTTTTGCAAACAGACTTTTTTAGAACTGCTGTTCTTTTCTTTGGCTATCAGACTAACCGCTGCGTATTCCTTAAGGCTCCTTTTTGCAAAGAGGTTAATAGTGCTTGATGCAGCTGACTGCTGTAAAATACAGAGGCATTTTTGTCAGTTCCTGGAAAAATCTGACATTTCATTTTGTCTCCACTTCATCTCGGTTCTCTGCTGGTGTGAAACTGTGTAGGTCTGGTAAAATCAACAGAACAGTTGTTAGGAGTTCCCATTCCTGTCTTTCTGGTACTGTCTGTACAGCTGAGATGCTGTAGCCGTGACCACCTTCAGTGTTGACTTAATCTGCTTTTTTTTGGCGCTGGCATGGATAAGGACTGCTTTCACAGGCATGTCTATGAGACAGTGGTACAGTAGCACCCCTATATTTAAGTATCAGTCACCAAAGCCACCAGTCCAACTTAATAAGACAGCTCTTGCAGTAGAGGACAAGTAATGAGTGCTTGTTGTCAGGATGCCTCCAGTTCTGATGGTAAATCCCCATGAAGGACATGGAAATCCCCATGACTTGAGTTTCTTGTTATGAGAATGTTGTTTTAAAGGACAGAGCAGCTCAGTTTGTTTATTGTCCTGAACTGTGTTTAAAGAGGCTTCTGTGATTGGTGAGATCGCCAACTAGAAAACTAGATAGGAAAAAGAGTACCCTAAAGAGAGACTTAATATTTCTGAGCAAACTTAGCTATACATGTACATAGGTTTTAAGGTCAACATTTGAAGAGCTCTTTACCCAAAACCTGAATCTGATGCTGGTTATAGAAATGAAATTGTGTGTTTATCTAAGGCATTGAGATGTAATTTCAGTTTATACCGTGTTAGTACAACTAATCCTTTCAGTGATGTTCAGCTTCTGCCAATTCAGTCAATGGACTAATTGTGTGAAGTGAAGCATACAAGCACAGCAGTGTTTTATGTGCTACATCTTACCACTTCCTGACCCTGTCTCACTGCACACTACCTTCTTGCAGTCCTCTAGCCAGATCCGTAGTAGGATTAGAAATGCCCAGATGAATTTCCCTGCTTTGACAAGCTCCTTTGCATTGCAGGAAGCCAACTTTTATAGCGCATCCATAGGAAGCATCTCCACTACAGCCTTTCACCACACAGGAGAGAGACAGAAGATGTAGGCAGCTGGCAAATGTGAAAGCGATGAAGAGGTGTTGTGAGGCTGACAGTGCTTTTTATAGTGTGTGTGTGTGTGTTTTCTGGGAAGGACGTAGGAAAGGAGATAAACAAGAGATGATTGTGGCAAGCTGAGAAATAGCTGCAGCAGAACAAGATGTGCCAAAGAGATCACTGCAAAAAGGTAAGGATGCCAACTTCATCCTGTTTCTTTTTCTTCTGCTTGGGTATTTTCTTAAACATCAACAATTCTTCCTTTGAAAACACTGACATTTTCTGGAGCATCTTGGAAATACTAAGTAGCTATTCAACATTACTTAGAGAAAAACACGGTAGTATTCTTATAGCTTGCTCTAGCCCCCTCAATTTCTCCTCTTTTTTTTTTTCTTGCAACTCTGCAGACTTATAAAACATTGATAGGAGTTAAAAGATCAGGAATATCACTGGATGATTGCTGCATACAGAGTAACAGTCCAGCAAGACACTGGTGGGAGGGGAAGCGAAGTAGAAGTTGATGAAGTCTTACAGAAGACTGACTCAAGACTGGAAATAACTCTGAAAAGCACATTTTTTTTCTTAGATAAACTGTTTTTACCAAAGGGTCTGCCAGAAAGGATGTATGACTAAAAATCTGTGTTTCAAAAACATGTCATAATGTTGTGTATGCAGCCAAGGGAAAACTGTCTTGGGATTAATTTGTGTTCAAGTCTAACAATGCAGTGTCACAGTGTAGTTTACTGTGTTACTCAGCCTTGGCCTAAGTCTGTCAGCCAAATAAATGGTGACATTCCTTTCATAGGTGTCGATTTGTGCCAAAAAAATCCCAGCAGTATTGTTGTCAGCATAATTGTCTTAATGTAGCTTACAGCTAGATCAATATTGATGTTCAGTCATCTAAGTTTTCTTTCATGTTTTAAGTGTACTCAAGGAAGTCTTAGTAAAAAAAAAAATGATTACAAGATTTAGCTTCCCCTATGTTTGTTTGAAAATGCCTATGCTGGTTTTCCCTTAAACATTCTCTGTGGTCTTCACTCCTGGGCAGAGAGCGTATGTGGAAAACACAGTAGTGCTAGGCATTGTTACAAGACTTTTTTAATGTAATGAGATACAGAAGAGGGCTTTAAAATGCTAACATAGTGTGCGATGATTATAGCCTCCTAGATGAAAGCAAAGCTTCTGATTTTGGGTAAGACTTGATCTGAATGCTCCTGAAAAGCCCTGTCCCTAGTCCTTTGTGTTGTAGGGGAGCATCTGGTAGGACATGTCAAACTGAACCTTAGGTTCAGCAGTTGGCCTTCTAGTTTCTTAGTTCTCAAATTGCTCTTCAGGTGAGGCTTAATATGTTTGAACAGGACCACATTTGCTACCTACTGTTTTGGAAAAACATGCCTGGAAGTTGTAATGTATGCCATATCTGTGGGAGCAGCTGCCTTCAAAATTTGAGTGCCCCAGGAGCTGAGAACTTGGAGGGCCAGCATTGATCAGATGAGCTAAGCATCTTAACATCTGACTGGAAAGTAATGGTGACAGATGATGACTTCCTAGTATTGCTAAAGCACAGCAGGCTTTGAGACCTGGACTGCTTTCTGAGTGTCCGTGGCCCTAGTCATGTTGTTAAAAGTTAAGCACGTGCACACAGGATTGCCTGTGTTAAGGGTCTTAGCACTTTCTGGGTCTCAGCACAAGCAATTCACAGATCTACCAGAGCAGCTGAGAATCAACAATAAATTCTTAGAATGCTCTCAAGCATCTGGACTGAATGACCAAATTCTAGTGTGCCTGAATGACTGTCCTTGTTGTTTGTCTTTCAGGTCCTCAGGCTCCATCAGCCGTCAGCTGATCACATTGCAGCAGTGTAAGTGTTGCCGTGAGGAGCAGGAGGTGTCCTGTCTGCTTTGCAGCTTGTCTTTTGGTCCTGCTGAGTAAACACCAGAGAGCCCAATATACAGGCAGAACACATGTTTTAAGAGAGCCGACAACCCAGTTGCTGTACATACATGCATCTGTGTAAGAGTACTCCAAATCCAGGGGCCTCTGTGGCACTGCATGAATGTAAGAACTGTTGCATGTGTTGGGTTAGACGTGGCTTTTTGAGAGATGATACTCCGACGAGGATTTGTTGTATTTCTCCCCCGACTTGTAGGCCTGCTGGTGGTGGCCTGTTGCTCTGTGTCCATTGTTTATATGTTGGCTTGCACACCCAAGGGTGACACCGAGCAGCTTGCCTTGCCCAGGGTGCACAGTCCGACTGCAAAGGAGGGATATGAAGCTATTCTGCAAGAGCGAGAAGAGCAGCACCGTGACTACATTATCAGCTTGAAGAAACAAATTGCGCAGCTGAAGGCTGAGCTCCAGGGCAGGAGTGAGCAGCTTAAGAGCGTGCAGGACCAGAACCCAGACCCCTTGGACATTCGGCTCGACCACAGTAACCCAGAGAAGGCCCAGGCTAATCTGCTGGCTTTCCTCCGTGCTCAAATAGACAAAGCAGAGGTGCACAGTGGTGTTAAGCTGTCCACGGAGTATGCGGCCGTGCCCTTTGAGAGCTTTACCCTGCAGAAGGTGTACCAGCTGGAGACAGGGCTGACGCGCCACCCAGAAGAGAAACCTGTGAGGAAGGATAAGCGAGATGAGCTGGTAGAGGTGATCGAGTTAGCTGTTGGGAATTTGAACAATCCAGAGGGAGACAGCAATACAAAGCGCCGTGTATACACAGCCTCTGACTTCATTGAAGGTTTGTATACAGACAGCTGGTTAGAGCTCACGTACAGAGAGCTGGTGAGCTGGTTCTGTGGGACTGCCTTGCTGAGGGAAATGGGGTGACCTTATAGCGCAGATGTCTGGGACAGTGTTAGTGCTGTGGCCCAGTGGCTGTCTTGGGCACAGCTGCAGAATGACAGCTTGTCTAGGGAACAGGACTTCGTGACAACAGAGCCTGTCAGTCTCTCTCATAGTGACCACCAATGGGTGCTTACGGTTCTCTAGTCATTGTGGTTGCTTCACAACTGACAAAGCAAGGGATAAATGGCCGGGCTGCAATCCCAGCTCTCTGTGGCTAGTGTTAAGGCTGACAGCTCCAGTTCAAGTGCAAAGAGTGTGGCAGCTCTAAAGGGCAGGAATGTGTGCAGCAGAAACATAGGACAAGATTTCACAGACCTTGTTCTCAAGGGCTCATTGCTGTTTCTTATTGTTTAAGAAAGTCGCATTTTGACTTATAACATGGCGTCCTAGTTTCACTTTGTAGGATCTGGCACATTCCCTGTTTTGTTGTTCAGTAGTGTTGTCTGTAAGCAAAATTTAATCCACAGCTGACCTAGCTGAGTTTATATAGGAGGAGAAAATTATCTTCCTCATCTTTAAAGGTTTTTACTGAAGACTCAGGGGGCATGTTGGTAAGGTGCCTACCTTTTGCAGCTTTATTGTGCTGACCAAAGGGAGCAGGGCATGGGCAGAGAGCTGGGAGGTGCTTGTCTGCCATCACTTGAGTGTACCATAGAGCTACGTGCTCCCAGTCTGCTTCCTGCAATTTGCTCATTTCAAAATATATTTGTACTGTTTATTATAGGAGCTGTGGTCATACGCTGAGGATCTGGGCAAGCATGTATGACTGTTTGGCACCAGCTCGTTCTTGGGGAGAGGCTGAGGAGAAAGGAGGAGATATTTCTTGCTGTATACGTTGCTTAATGTTTGGTTGAAGTTACTCTTTCTCTTAGAGCATGACTTTATGCACAACTAGAGATATTTGCCTGGTTGCCAGTGGACCAAGGCAGAAACTGGTGTGCACAAGGGGTGTGGAAGGAATGCATGCTGCAGCACAGCAGTCATTGGTGGTGTTAGCCAGCCAGCAGAGCCAGCTGTTTTCCTTTTCTGGAGCTGCCCAGGACAGCTCAAGCTCTCTGCGAGATGTGGCCAAGCTCGGCATTGAAAGTAATAAAACTTAACCCTATCCCCTTTTGTTGTCTAGCTGCTTGAAAAATAACAGCTCACACAAGCTGTGTGCATCCCTTATATTGAAGGTGCAGTTACTGCCTTTGTCTTGAGGTTGGGCAGGTGGAGGGATGAAAAAACAAGATCAGGTAATCGGGGTCAGAAACCTAAAGCACTGCTGCTGATGTGAGACTTGTCTTTTGTTTTTACTGAATTCAGCAAAGCCTTTAGCACCTGCTTCAGCCCTGTTTGCTCAGGTGTGTTGCCAGTCTTGAGTATTACTAGCATATTAAGTGATGCCAGTAAATCTGATTTGTTTGGGCCTCTTGCATGGATTTCTTTACTCTTGTCGTTCACATCTGGCACCTGCCATCGCTTTTTCAGTACTAGGCCATTGCTTATGTCCAGCGGTAGGCAGGGTGGTGGTGTGCTGGAATAAACTTGATTAGGGTCTATATCTCTTCTTTTTTTTTCCCTTTTCATTTTGTGCCTTTTTTTTTTGCAGAAATAAGGTATTTCTTCAAGTGCTTATATTTATGGAGAACTGCTTCATCTCTGTGGCTATCATCTCTTTTTAAGTGTTGCATCCTCTGCAGTTTATAGGCAGAACCATTTGTGCATGGGAATTAGACTGTGACCCTACTACTTTACATCTGAGCTAAACTCCTTCTCAGCAGATTGGCTGTTACATGAAATTTGGATATGCTTCTCAGACAGTTCTCCTTCCAGGAGTAATAGCTGACACGTGGTGGAATTTTCCTTTTTTTCTTGCTCAGAAGTGAGAGAACCACACCTTCTCCCTGGGGCCTGAAATGAATCCATTTGGCTGCTCTGCTTCTGCTTCTCTGTTCACGGAGGCATTTGGGCTGTTCGGCTGCTGTAACCCTCCCCTTGGCCCCCTTGTTCCTCCCACTTCTGTATGAAGTTCACTGGATTTCAGCTTTGAGGAGTTACTAAGAAACAACATCGAAAAAAGCAGGCAAAGAGCTGTTCTGTTTCCAATTGAAAGCCGGTTGCTCAGTGGGCAGAATAACAGGTCTGATCGTTAATTCATGTGAATTGCGATACAGCTGAATAGATTTGGAAGTAATTCGTTTTCTCAGAGATGGAAGTAATAATTTGAAGACTCTCAAAAGCCTGAGAAGTGTTACAAATTGAATATAATCACTGTCTGGTGGTATTCTTTCCCAATAGGAGCAGTTTCAAAAAATCTCTGAATTGCTTTGAAAATGCTCTGTTATGGTACAGTCAAATATGTTGTGTTGAAGTTTTTCTACCTGAAGGACGTGGCTGTCTAGTGATTAGAATCTTAAATAAGGTGTGAGACAGATGAAAAGGAGTGGCTCTACTTTCTGAAATTGACAGGTACCGGTGATGGGCTACCTGGTGCATTTTATCCCGGAAATTTACTGGGAGAAAGGATGATGTTTTTTCTTGAAGGATGAGATGGTGTATTTTACTTCGTGAAGTAGGAAGACCATTGTAATATCGAGTTATAAAGGGAACAGTGAATGCTGATGAATCCTAAAGGTGATTCCTGCAGCATCTAACAGAATATCAGTAGAGAGCACGTATCCAGGGAGTGTTTGTGTTGACAGTGGAAAATGCAAAACCTATGGTCTGTGGAACTGAGGCTAAAATTGACATCCACTGAACAGCATTTTGATAAAGTTGCATCAGTGTTTGCTGGTTCCACGTAGATCTCTGAAGCTTGTTTGCCTGCCCTGATGAATAGAGATCGGATATTTCCATTTTTTTGGAGTGCCATAGGAATTGCCGTCCCAAAGACCAAATGCTTATTTCTCTTTAGTCAGTCCTTCAGCTCAGGTCTTCTTTTGCTGCTCACTTGTCCCTTTTTTGCTTCATGGTAGTGTTAATCTCTGTGCTGACCCAGAGCTGCTCTTCACTTACCTTTTTGTATTGGGTTTTCAAAGGCTTTGACTTTCCTTCCTGCCTCTGGAAGGAGCAGTGCGTGTTCTGAAACACAGCTGCTGTAATGAAAGCAATAGATGATTATCTGGCCTTTCACCCATAGTGAATGTCTAGCCCTTCCAAGGTACTATATTTTCAGGAACAACCTTTTCATGAAAGGTGTTTTGTTTTCTGATTCCCCCCCTCCTTGTAGCTCATCTCTTACAACTGAGACTGTTTGGACTGTTCGCATCTTTAAGTCATGTAAAAAGTCCTGATGGCACAAGTGAAGTAGTGCCTTTGGAAATGGGAAAAGCCTTGTGAAAAGCATGATGTTCTGCTGGGCGAGTCCCCACTGTGACTCAAGACGTTCAGGATCATTTCCAAGGCTTGCTGTCTGACCTTGGGCAAATCACTTTGTTTCTTTTTTTTCTAAGAAGATACATAAACACCTAAACTGCCAAAAAGCTATCCTATAAAAAAAGATAATGAACAGTTTAAATGTGCATTGAGAATAACTATGTTTAAATCCCTGCACTGTGTTGTTTTGTTGCACAGCCACGTTTGGGCAGCTCACGGGCAGAGCGGGTGGCCTGTGGGAGGAGTGGACGTAATGCTGTTCTTGGCTATTTTGCTTGTATGAATGAGATATCCTTGGAACCTGTCCAGTGCTTTCTGATGGATTTGTCCTGGGTCTACTCTGTGGCAAGCTCACAGTGTCATCCTTGCAGACGTTGCCCAGGAGTGGGCATCATTGCCACAAGAAAAGAAAAGTGTCTAGAGAGTTGAGGAACAGGAGAGTTTTGTCCCGATGGGCAGCGGATTAAGTTGATGGCTGCTGGATTGTGGTTCCATGGTTTATCATGAGACTTGCCAGAGAACGTCTCGAAGTAAGAAATGAATGTGTTCAGGAAATGGCTTTTCTGGGAGATGCCCTAATTGCTTGTATGACAGAGAGGCAGCTTGCCTTCCACACTATCCCTGCATCACCATTACCATGCATACTGTGATCTGGGCTGGAGGATGCGTGCCTGTGGTGTGCAATTGGATCGGTCTGAATAATGAGGACAGTATGTCTGATGGGTTGTACTGTGTGAGAGCAAATGGTACTGCGTGAGAGCAACCTTCAGGGGGCTGTAACTCAGCCAAGTCTGGGAGTACCCCTGTGAGAATACCAAATAACTCCTGCAGCCCAAGCTGTGTTGCTGCCAGACTGATGGCTTCCTCCACGTGATGGTGAATCACTTCAGTAGTAAATGTCTCATGCCTCTGCTGCTTTTTCAGCTTAGATGTAGCTCATTAAGACTTCATCCTTTCTCCCTGTCCCAGAGCCCAGTTTTACTCCAAAATCGTCTCTCTTGTCTTCACGCAGGAATCTACCGCACAGAAAAAGACAAAGGCACTTTGTATGAGCTGACTTTCAAAGGAGACACAAAACATCAGTTCAAGAAGATTGTTCTGTTTCGGCCGTTTGGTCCTGTAATGAAAGTGAAAAATGAAAATATCAATATGGCTGACACACTTATTAATGTCATTGTGCCACTGGCCAAGAGAGCCAACAAATTTCGGCAATTCATGCAGAATTTCAGGTGGGTCTCCATTCCAGTGCTGACTCTCCTTTATGTTACTTGCTAAGTAAGATGCAATTTCAGGAATTATTGAGACCACCCTCAGTAAAAGCTGTGCTACTTTCATATAACGTTTCATTATGCTGTTTAAGAAATAATTTTGTTAATGCATTGTGTTTAGCAGTAAAAGCAATTATATTTCAGTCATCAGGGTTTCTGATTTGCATGTATCACAGAATCCCACAATCATAGAATCACAGACCTCTGGAGATCATCTAGTCCAGGCCCCCACCCCCTAAAGCAGGTTTCCTAGAGTAGGTTGCAGTACGTAGCTTATGTGTCTGAATCTGTGTTATTGGGGTACACATTATGTGATGATGTAAGAATTTCACGCCATTTAGTTGCAGAGGAACATTGTTAGGGAAGAATGGGAATTAGTGCTTCCTGACACTTTGCCAGGCCTTATTTGAGAAAAGATTGAGGCAGTCAGAGACAGGAAGGAAATGTATTGGGACTTCAGGATAGATGGTTAGTTTCAAACTCCTTTTCAGCATAGAGATGATCTTTGGAGGGAAAATTCGATTGATGTAGTTTTAAATAGCTGCCCAGAAAAGGCTGTCTTAGCAACAGATACTGACTCCTGCAATGGGCTTTATTTTGCTTATTACAGCTATCTATAAATAGGCTCCTTGTCTCAATTAGCCATCTGAGAGATGTTTGTTTTACAATGGGAGAAATCACCCTCTGGTCATGCTAATCTCTCTGCTGATTATGGAAAAAATCTTGCTGACGAAACTTTGCACAAGTGAGGCGTGATGTCTAGTGTTAGGTCAGATTAGTTGTGCCCTTAGGTTGTTGGCTTGATCTCTGATTGATACTTAGATTTTAGGAAATGTTCCTTAGTAAAACGCCAAGATCTGAACTTCGACTAAATAAAATCAAAATTAAGAGGGGGAGATTGTATAGTTCATTTAAAAACCCTCTTATGTTGTCCTAAGAGCTAGTTAATGCCTGTCTGATCATTCTTCTTGAGGCTGGATGGGGTTTTTAAACAATGTTCTATTAATATAGCAAGCACTGTTTAGAGTTATCTGTCTAAAAGATAGTCAGTCCCTTCTAGCAGAAACAGTGAGCCCCTTTTTCTCCATCAGTGAATTATGCCTTCAGGAATACCTTCTAAGGTCCACTCTATTCTATCTTCCCCAGCGAGTGCTGGTTACTGAAGCAAGCTAACTTCTGGGACAAGTCATAAATCTGTCTCTGTTCTCTAGGGAAATGGGCATTCAGCAGGATGGGAGAATTCACCTCACAGTAGTTTACTTTGGAAAAGAACAAATGAATGAGGTCAAATCAATACTTGAAAATACCTCCAAGTAAGTATCTGAAAATCTAGTGTGGTGTTCATACCCAGCAGTTGTACCATGAATTGGAGACTAGATTTTAAAAAAAAATAAATAATAATAATAATAAAATCCTTAACTGCATTGGAAAAAAGCATTCTTTGTATCAGGTGTAAATGGTGTTACTCTGACGGTCCCAGATTTGTGTTTTCATGATATTGGTCTTTAGAACCACAAAGCAGATTTTACTGATTTTACCTCAGTGCAGCTTTTCTTTCACACTGGTAACAGTGCTCAGGCCTGAACTTCCTTAGTGCTTTTGAAGGTGATATATATACATAGTTTTTTAAACTGTTAAGGCTGAAGACTGACTTCCAGAGGCAGGTGCAGACAATTTCACTAGAGCATACAGGACTTAGATGCTCTTGACCATCCTAGCCAAAAGATCTTGGCTTGATCACCTTTGTTATCGTTTCCATGCTGGAAGAAGACTCTTATATAGATACCATGGGTAATACGACCATGGGTATTTCATATTTGCCTGCTGAAGATGTTTTTGTCCAGCTAAGCCTTGGCAGGAATTTTGTGAGGTCTGCCCAAGGAATGTCTCTGACAGGGATGCTAGCATAGTCATACACAGGTCAAGCTCTGAATGTAGATGTAGGGCAAATTTCCTTGAGACTTCAAGAGGGTCCCTTAAAGTTATCTCAGAACCCCAATACAATAGATTTCTATGTTAATTGTTTCATATTAGGTCCCCATCCTCACTTGTGTTAAGAGCTAGAAAGGGAGTGTAAGCTGCTGAATATTTTCCTTCTCCTAGATCAGTCAACTTCAAGAACTTCACCTTCATCCAACTGAATGAAGAGTTTTCTAGGGGCAAAGGATTAGATGTTGGTGCTCGAGTTTGGAAAGGAAGCAATGTTGTTCTCTTTTTTTGCGACGTGGACATATACTTCACATCTGAGTTCCTGAACTCCTGTAGATTGAACACGCAGCCAGGTACCGCTACTCGTGAAGTGTATATCCTCTCAGCAGATCCTTAGCTATTGTGTAGCACTTCACTAGAGTACTCTTGCATTTGAATTGACAATGAAACTGCTGTAAATCATTCTTGAAATGTAGAGAACTGAGACGTTTATAAAAAATTCCATTGCTGGTCAGCTTTGGAAAGGTTACAACACCTCTGCACCCACTGTGATTGAATTCCTTGCCTTCATCACCTCTGCTTTCTGGAGCCGAACCTTTTTGTTGATTACATCATCACGTTTGCATTTCCATGCCAAGAATATAGGCTGAGCAGAAATCTTGTGTGACTGTCTGGTTTTGGTTCAGTCTGGAAAGCATCTTGTAGGAGTGAAAAATGTTTTACACAGTTTTTTTAAAAAAAATTAACCCCTTGTCATTTCCAGGAAAGAAAGTGTTTTATCCTGTACTCTTCAGCCAGTATAACCCCAGTATAATTTATGGCCACCAGGATTCCATCCCATCTTTAGAACAGCAGCTGGTAAGTATATGTCTTTCTAAATTCCCGCTGTAATGAAAGAAGTCCCAAACTCTCACGACTACATCATTCGTTTCATCTAGAGTGAGGGATTCTGTTCTACATCATTTTCTGCTTCCTCAGCTCCAGATCTCTCAGCTTTCTGATGTCTCTCAGACTGCTTTTGCTTTGCCTGGCTGGCCCTTATCTAAGCTTGGGGCAACCCTGCCCCAGATCCATCCCTTCCAGTCACAGGTGCAAGTGATTGACTCGTATTCCTTGGGCCAGCCACTCCCCTCCACCATGTGCTCAATCATCAGTTCATGCCCTGATGAACCATTCCCCTACACCTGCTTCCATATGTACAAAGCTTTCATTTTTAAACAGTGCATGTGCTCCTAGGGAGTATAACCCTACTCCTTGTGCACAGTGACATGCGTGAGACAAGAGTACTACACTGACAACTATAGCAGTCACCTCACTACGAGTTCTGCAGTTATTTCACCTGAAATATTGGTACTGTTTATTTTAGCCCTTGATATTTTATCCATGGAAACTAAGAATTTAAACTGTATCAGGAGGGATTTTCTGGTATCCCAGGCTGAGCACTGTCTCTACAGTTAAGAGTTTGGAGGCCTTGAGAGCCCAGCAACAGTGACAACTGAAAATGGGATTGGAGTCTGTCATTACGACAGCCACCTCGTGCAATTTCTCTAGAAAAATGAAGTATGAGAGTTTGAAAATTCCACCCAAAATGAAGTTTTTGTCCACCGCTCCCTGTGTTATGCAACAGGTAGCCAGACAACCTTTTTTTTTTTTCCCTAGAGTAGAACACATTCTACACTACTGATATAGGGGAAAAAGTAGTTAAAAGATCAAGACTACGTAGCACTGTAGCACGTAGGGATTAAAAAATACTTCCTGATTCACAGCACCTATGAAAAGGCAATCTTTTTTTTTTTAAACTATCACACTTAACATTTATTTTTGGTGTCATTGAAGAGTCTGGAAAATCCTTTTCACTGCTTTTGTCTCAGAGGAGACCTGTTGTGGCAATACTATAGAATTCACTTTAACTCTTCTCTCATGAGAGTGCGTCAGAGATCCTTGGGCTTAAAAGCACTGTGCTTGGAAAGGAAATAGAGTTTAGCTCACAAACCAGCATAAATTCCCCCAAACTGCTTTGTCAGGACTGTGCAAATATTTATAGCTAATACTTGAATCATAAAATGTGATGCTTATTTCAGAAAAGCTTGATTTCAAGAAGTACTGCCAATCTCATTTTCATGTAGATTTTTATATTTTCAGCCCACATTGTTTCTTGGGCATGAGGCCAGATCTCTGCCATGTAAACAAGACAGTTACCTCTATCCTGGTACTTGGGCTGCTGAGGAAAAAAAGCCTTCAGAAATGTTTGAAAGCAATTGATTTGTGCAGCAGCTATTTGCACTAATGGAAAATAATAATGCTAATGCATACAAGTAGCTTGCTTTAAGGGCATAGTTATGGAGATTTCTTGTTGTGGTGCAGACCTGACAGATAAAATTTTATTTTCTTTTAATTGGTTTCTTTGGCGGCTTGGCTTTTTTAAGGAGAGCAGAAACGAGAAAAGAAAGAGCAACAGGAGCAGTAAAATAAAAAAGCCACTAAAATGGCAAAGGTTACAAACAAAATTGAGAAGGCATGAATGAGAAGTTAGGAGAGACTGTTTTGGAAGAGGATTTTTTGGTAAAGGAAATACTGGGATTTGTAAATCCAGAAAGGGAAATTCTGCCTCATGTCCTGCAACGTCATTGCAAGAGAAGCCAACATTTTCAAAAATAGCTGCTTAAGTGTAGATTTGTAACCACTCCTTCAAGAGAGCGAAGTGCTGCTGACTTCCTTAGAGGATTTAAATACCTGTCCCAGTCTGCTGAAGCTCTTGGATGTCTCACCATGCTGGGTTAGGTCACTCACACACGTGAATTATGACTTTGGTGATCTATTTTTGGATATTTGCTTTTGAAAATGATAACCATGGTCTCCAATTGCTCTGATTTCTTATCTACAATAACTTGTATTTTCATAGTCCATGTTTCCATAGTCCCGTAGTGTAGACAGCACGTTCATTATGGCAAAGACTTTTATGGAATATATATTACATTCCATATTAAATAATACATAATTTACCACCTAACATTTCTGGACTCCAGTTTTAGCTGAGATACAGCAGTTCTGTAATGAAAATTATTCTTACCACTTCTTTAATTTTGGTCAAAATTAAGGTAATCAAAAAGTTGTCATTTGTACAATCAGATTAGAACATATATTTTCTTCCAGGGTTCTTGTGGTCCACAATCCAGATGCTACCCATCTGCTTTACTGCAGAGTCTGTTTTTTCTGACTTACCAGTATGTTTCTTAGATATGATTTGTATCCCACAAAAACTTAATGAGTTTGGAGGATGATTTACCTCTGAAGCAAAATCCAGAGAGTGGTGGATATTTCTCCATTTGGTCTACAGCAGCAGGAATGGAGCAAAACCTGATCCTTCTCTGTCAGGGGATTTATCCATGATGGCTTATGACATGGCTGTTTTTCTGGGCAGAAACATGCTATGAGCATCTGCAGAAGCTGGAAGATACTGTAGGATCAGCAACAAATTTGTGTGGGGTAGAGTAAATGGGCAGTTGCTCCTATTTCTGGCTGTATTCAGGGGCTTGTTTCTCGTTTCTCTGTTGTTCATGCTGTAAGCATTTCTGCTACCATATAAACATTCCTTTTGCCTTATGCAGATTATTAAAAAAGAAACTGGATTTTGGAGAGACTTCGGTTTTGGGATGACTTGCCAGTACAGATCTGATTTTATCAACATAGGTAAGAAAAATGTCTGCTGTTTCAGTAGAACTTAGAAAACTGTGATTGGCTTCCTTTTCCATGGCCAGTGCATCTGTACCTCTGCTTTGCAGCAGTGATCTGGCTAGATGTTCAGACTATTCCCAGAATAGCAGAATCTAAGTACTGCTTAGTACAAATAAAGCAATTTTGGCTTGTGGTGAAAGATTTGAAGTTGAGGAATTTTGGACGCTTTGTTGGCAAAAAGCATGGCTGTTTTAAAGGGCTGACTGGAGCTGGAAAACAGCTGTGGCGCAATTAATAGTGACAAGCTTGGTAGTGGAAGGTATGTATTTCTAGTTTTCTGAATTTTCTTTGTGTCAGGTGGCTTTGATCTGGACATTAAAGGCTGGGGTGGTGAAGATGTACATCTGTACCGCAAATACCTTCACAGCAACCTCATCGTGATCAGAACACCTGTCAGGGGTCTCTTCCATCTCTGGCATGAAAAACGATGTCTCGACGAGCTGACCCCAGAGCAGTACAAAATGTGCATGCAGTCCAAGGCCATGAATGAGGCTTCTCATGGCCAGCTAGGGATGCTTGTTTTCAGGCAAGAGATTGAAACTCATCTGCACAAACAGAAACTGAACAGTAAGAAGACATGAAGCCAGAAAGTTGCTAACAAAAGATGGGATAAGACTGAAAGAGGATGGATATTCCAGCACGCTGTCAGCACAAGCAGATGAGGGACAGTGCTTGTCCTCACTTGTGATTTTTCTTAATAGGGCTTTTAAATTCTCCATTAGTCTGTCCAGCACTTGCTCCTGCGGGAGACTTGATGAGATTCAAGGTCACGGAGACACTGAACATTACATGAATTCCAGTGTGGTACAATAACAAATGGATGTACTCTTCCACTGAAACGTTTGTAAGATGCGTGCAGTTGTTTAAAGGATTGACTTTTCGGTGAACCAATAATAATGAGTTATTTTCTACGTATCTAAAAAGGGCTGCTTTCAAAAGTGTGGAGTTTCTGCTCTGAAAAGGAAACTTGATTGTTAACAATGGAGTGACCAAAAATCCTTTTCCTTTATGGGGCTGAGGTGGTGGGACAGCTGCAGTGTGCTTACTGGGTTATTCACCAGTTCATTCAGTGACGAGGCATCTCAGTGCTTCCTAATGTTCAGAAAGAGAAAGCCCTACCAATCACGTGTGATTTTTCCAAAACGTGAGGTTAGTGTTGGTTCTATTTTGTGGACAGAGAACCAAAAGCAATGAGCTATGTCTGTGTCACATGAATCAGATGGTGCATTTCTGCTTTAGAATACTGTAAGTATCTCAAAAGATTCTTTCTTAAATTGAGTTGGTTTTGCCTGGGAATTATGTTGTCATCCTTGCGGTTTTCTAATTCTAGCCTTACTAGGAAATAGTACAGCCTTCCAACACTTGGAAAATGCTCTGCAGGTCTGCTTTTCCTGTGGATGGGAACTTGGTTCAGATAAATGACTTTACTATAGAACCTGAGTGCTGGAAGGAAGAAGCTTTCTTCTGGAGAAGAGGAAACACTTTTCAACTTGCAGTACTGATTTAGCAGGAGACTTTAAATTCTGAATGCCAGATACCAAAACTAATGAACATTTCCTGACTTTATACCAAAGTATTCCTTCTAAACCAAATCTAGAATCTTGCCCAGGGCATAGCAGCTTTTTGTAACTAATAAAATAAATTTTTATGATGGATTACTGGACCCTGGAAATTCACTTATGATAATTATAGGTGCATCCTTAAAATTAGCCATCTCAATAGATTTTTTCAATTGTCTAAAACTGTTGAAAGTGTGAGTTATTGGTGTTGTAACATATTTTCTTTTAATGCTGACTGCTGTTCTTCTTCTTAGTATTTACTAGCCAGCAAAAATGCATGGTTTTGGCAATCCCATTTGTTTACCTAAATGCTGTTTGTCCCAGTGGTCTCTTTGTCTTATAGCTTCAGATTAATTCAAGGCAGTCTGAAACTGGGTTCTAATGTGGTTTCTGGGTTATGAAAGCTGAGGAGGATAAATATATAAGATAGCAACAATCAATGAATGAAATGCCATTTGTCCTGCCGCTGAGCGGTAGGAAGAATCCTTGTGAACCTCTCTAGAAAGCATTGCATGCAGAATCTGCAAATAGAATATGCTGCTACTTCTTCTCTTGATGATGTTTACATGTTTGCCTTTTGTTAAATGCAAGTTATCTTCTTTGCACTTTCCTTGCAGAACACCAAACACGTCCCACAAAATACACAAGGATCTAATGGAAAGAACTCTGTATGCTTAAAAAAAACAAACAAAAACAACCTTCAATGCATTACTTACCGTAACTTCAGCAATAACTCAAGTAGGTCCTCCAAAGAGTGTTTTTCCCTCAAGTGTGCATTATAAATTGTTTATGAATTAATCTGTTTTGATGGAGAAACCTGACCCATACGGTGGGGAGCCAGGTGTGGCTTGTTGAATGCATCTGAGAGCTGTGATAAATGAGCTGTTCCTGCAGTCCCATTTAACCTGGATTTGAAACTGGGTGATCCATATTACAGATATCTCGTAATTGCAGTCTGCCTTGACCTCGGTTTTTTGTGTTTTCCGTGATATTTTCTGTCATCTTCCCTTAGGTTTACTCTAAGTCCTGAGCAGCTTAATGCAGCTTTGATGTTGGCCCCACTTAAAGAGCAGGGCTGGATGATCTCCAGAGGTCCCTTCAAACCTACATTAGTTTCTCATTCTAAGCACTGGGCAACTGTAAGTTCAACATGTCGCTGCTTTGGGTACAGCACATCATCAAGCCCCCTTTATTTTTGGCTTTTCAAAAGAAGCAATTTAGCNAAGTTTTGTTTTTAAGAGGTCCTTTGTGATCTTTCTTGTATGTCCTTTCCCCCATAGATGACAGGAATAATATTATCTATGCAGTTTCTGTCCCTTGGCTGCAGGACCTAGTCTGGCAAGAGGTAGGACTGAATCAGTGATGAGAAGCATCAGCTCACAGTCATTGGCCACCCCAGTGAGATTCACAGGCAAATCTAATCACAGGAGATGTCCAGCAGGCCTTGCTTAAAGGTGGAGACTGCACTGATATGGGTGAAAGAGAAAGGGAAGCTGTTGTTACCTACAGTTCTGTGAGACAAGTGGGAGATCTTTGAGGCCAGTTAGAATACAAAGAGCATTCAACGGAACTGTAGCTTTTGGTAGGCAGCTATGTACCTTCCTTGTCTTAGAAACAGACAGCTTGTGATCTTTCTCAGAATGGTAACTTTGACTGGATCTTCTCTGGGGGGAGAATACAGGCCACCATGCGTAGTCGGAGAGGCCATATGGGGAATTCTTGCTTTACTTTTTGATGGCTTTTTCATGTTCTGGCTAAAGGCATGGGGGCATTTGGCAAAACAAATCAACGCAGTTCCAGATGTCATGATTGTTCCAGCAAGCAGTTTACAAATTGTGACTCCTCTTGCACAGCAAGTAATCCGTGCACAGTATCCATTAAAGAAAGAAAGAGTCTGTAGAGAAACTCTGTAAGATGACTAAAACCAGCATCCCTGATTTCCCTTTGCTTCACTTTGCAGGGTAACCTGCAAATAAGTAGTTACAACACGAAGGTATGTGAAGCTATTGGTCCACTGATCGGCAGTCCAAACACTGAAGAGGCCACTACAGATCTTAGAGCCCTACTTGGTCATGTCTGTGTGGTCCTGCTGTGTTGACGCCAGATCAGCCTGCACTTTATTTCTGCCAGTTAACAGCCTGCCTCTCAAACTGCCTTTTTAAAGGCGTCTTTGTCCCATCTTTACCAGCCCATAGCCATAGAAAAAACCTCATGATTTGTCCCCAGTGGGACAACTCCTATGCTATACTGTTCATCTGAGAACATATGCTAGCTTTTCTCTAGCATTGTGGATCTCTGACCTTTATTTTTGGCTTTTCAAAAGAAGCAATTTAGCAAGAGGGAAGGGCAGTTTTTTTTTTCCCTACAGACAATCTGGTGTCCCTACTCATGATTGCTGATTGTGTTGAAAATATGTTTGATATATGTGATATAATGCTCAAGAAGCTCCATAAATCACTTGTTCTGACACTGTTGTTACTTTCAGAATCTCAATTTACGTGAAGTCTTTAGCAAGTTAAACATGATGCAGCTGGAATGCAGATTATGCCCTCCATCCTTGCATGGAAACCACCTATCAGTGTAGCTGTAAATTTTAATACCAGATAATTACAGGAATTCCTTTTAACCTGTGTTCTGCAAAATGCAGGTCAATAGAAGACTGAAGTTTTTGACTGCTTGTGTTAAGCAGAGTAGCCCTGGTCCAGCTGCAACTGAGCACTTGCTCATTCATTGGTCACATAACTAACAAATGATGATGTTAGCAGACTTGCACCAACAACCCTGAGTTGTACAGTTTGTCGTGAACAGCAACTCAAGCGAGGCAATCTGGGTGAAGATTAGTTTGTGATTCTGTCCAGCTTCTCCACCAATATTCTGAACTGTGTATTTAAAGAGCAGTGTAATAGATACAAAGAGAGATGTTAGTTATGTTGAAAGGAAAAGTTCTATGTTAAAGATCACACCAGCTGCATCCCAGTAACCTGGACACAACTTGTAATAAATAGCTCCATTTTGGAAAACAGCATTCTTTACTGGCAAACACTTCTGTAAACTGTACTAATACTGATACAGGCCCTGTTTCTTACATTGTTTAGGCTCCCTCTTTCACACAAATTCCTGCATCCTTTCTTCCTTCCCCTGCTAAAAGTTAATCCTCCTCTGTGCAGAAAGGCTAGTGTGGGATTTAGATACAGGTTAAAAAAGTGAGGGTCTATGTTCAGAGGCTAAAGAAGTTATTGAAATACATTTTTCATGAAAATCCCTCTTTAGAGAACACATTTCACTGAAAGGCACCAAGGGTTTGCTTGGAAGTTTGGCTTGAACATCCTTGATTCCAAGGGCACAGGATTTTACAGGATTAAGTTTCACATTATACAAATTACCGTCAAGACTGATTCACCTCTCCAAGTTGTTTGGTGCCTTCAGGAAGCTATGATCTCATTCAGTTGTAGATACCAATTTATTTTCCAGACAGTAGGCAACTTTGCATTCAAGAGCAAAATGAACATAGGTATCCCTGAGGAAATCTGCAAAAATCTCTCTGTTCAACTGATACTTCATCATCTAATTCACTTCAACGTGCATGATATATTGGGGTGTTTTGTAGCTTGCTGGGCTGATGCATTCTTTAACTCTGTTGAAATGACAAACCCATGACAGCACTTATCCTCTTGCTGCTTTGTGTGAAGAATTTGAAATAGAGGCACTTGTGGCAAGTCTCAGGTAAGTGTCAGCAGCTCCAGTTTGAAGTCTGGTCTTTGTGAAAATGGGCACAGGGCTATGTAATGATACTGGGGGGTTCACTCAAAGAGAGAGATGTAATCTGGTTCCTGGTCCTCTTGACCACACGGGTAAAGCAACAGCTCCTTCCCTGCCGAAGTGATGGGTTCATCCTGTTGACAGAGGATATGGTTAAACACTTCTCAAACGGACAAGGATACACCTGGCCTGTCACAACATCACTCCATTACTGTGTGGACCTGTTCATCTCACAGTGTGATAGTGGCTCAACCCTGGGAATTCCAGGGACAGATCTGCACAGCTGGCCTCTGCCTTCGAAAAATGTCTGTGCTTGGTGTGACAGCCCATTGACATGATTCTGGTAGTTCTTGGAAACAGCCATGCGTATCTTGTAAGCAGCTTCTACAATGTGAAATGCTGTCCTGCCTAGGAATTGCTGGAGCGAGGATTGTGTGGCATGCAGGTAAGCAGGACTGCAAGCTTGCTGCAGTTGTGCTAGTGCAGCAGGGGTGCCCACAAGTGGGAGCTGTGTTTGTGGGAGGGATGAGGGTGGATCCTGCAGTAAACATGTGCCCTCTGCTTTGGTGAGCCTGTTTCTAACAAGAGAATTCCCTGGAAGTAGTTTCTTCTTCCCATCCTGTTCTCAACCCCAGCAGCAGATGTGTGGTGGGAGCTTATATTCTTTCATGGCCACCCCAGTGGGTGATGAGCAGAACCCACCAGAGCACTTCAGCAGGGTAGGTTCACCCTGCTCCCACACACATCTGCTGTAGTGCAGTAGAGTCTGTAGGATTCTTTGCAGACTGTGGGTGTGACTCTATCTTCAACAAAGACACGTGCAGCCAGGCTTTAAATCCTCTGGCTCTGGTGCCAGTAGTCGTCTAGCTCCTGCTTTCAACGGATTCAGCCTGGACTGTGAAAGCCACACAAGAAGCAGGTTGAAGCCGCCCAGATAGAGCTTCCCATAGCAAGTGATCATAGATATTCTTCTCGCTGACCAATGTAGTTTAATCATGTTTGCATTATGCTAGGCACTTACTTAAAAGGAACAAAAATTTTATGTGAACCTTTAGGCAAAATGGTTGTCCTGTCCCTGGACAGATCTTACAGTAGCTGAATGCACGATCTGGTCCTTGGAGGCTATGCAACTGCAGTCAGCGTTAGCAAACGCTTGGCATTACTGTTGTAAGAACCTGCCAACCTTATTCCTTCCCTTCCATTATTTGCTAACTTTGCTTAGTATTGTACCTTGCTTGTTTTGAAATTATAAAGATACCTTGTTCTCTTTCTCTCTAAAGTTGGAGACAAACTATTTTCTGCTTACCAGAGTTGCTGAGACTCCACCATCACAGAGAAAATAAAGTCTAAGTAAGTATGCTGCCACCTGTTGCCTTATCAGCATTTCTACTAAATAACGTGTAGTAACTTGAGCCCTGTGCAAGGTGTTCTGCCCACTTGAGGGGGAGCAATTAAGGTCCCCTCAATATGTTTGAGATGTATTAGGTTGTCTGAGACATCCCCATGGGCTGGCATACCTTTCTGGAGCATCACATAGGATACCCAATGGTAGCTAAAATAGGACTAGTTAACTGCATTATAACAACTGAATCTGTTCCATCTTATTTTGAAGTGCCCTGAGGCAAATGCACAAATAAATAGTTAATGAGTGCATTGCTAGACATTCACCTTGTGGTAGTCAACAAGGTCAGCCAGTGTTGAATGTTGTAGCTGGTCCACTCCAAGGAAGCTGTAGGAATCACTGGAGGCATCAATAAGGAAATGCTTGTATCCCTCTGCAGACCGATAGGAAAGCACGTAGCCTTTGATTTTCTCGCTGACACGGACCAGAAAGCTCCCAGACACTGTTTTACTCAGAAGCTCTTCTGCTTTCCTAGAGGTTAGGATACCTGTTCAAAACCACAACACAGAACTGAAGGGAGAAAAGTGTTCGCACAGGAGCGGATGGAACAATTCTCACAAAAAACCCTCATTACTGTTCTAAAACTAATACACAGTGCTTCCATCCCCTGCATGTTTTCTTGCCCACTAGTCCATGAACGGTATGGCCATTGCTAGTAGCAGACCATAGTCTCATGCTAACTGTACTTCATGCTAATTGTCTGCACCCAGCATATTAGGCTTGTTATCAACTAGCTATGAGAAGTTGAGAAGATCTGACTTCTGTTCTAAGACTTTAGCTTGTCCTTTGTCATAATGGTAGAGAGATTTAAACTATCGTACATACTTAAAATTGAAAACTTAGCTAGCCACCTTCAAAAAGTTCTGGGCCCAGCCAGTTGCAGCAGCCCTTAAACTCCTTAAAAGGTTGGGTTGGGGCAGAAATGCTCGGGACTCACCGTGGAACCAAGGTGCTATCGTGTCTGTGGTTTTCTCGTAGCCAGCTCGGAGGCGGAATTGCTCCTCTTTGAACCACTTGATGATGCTTTCTTCAGTGGAATTGGAGATTGTCCTCTGAATTCCCTCTTTCCTGTTACAAAAGACAAAATTTGTGCATCAAGTTCAAGTGACAGCTTTTGAGTCCTTGGCAGGAATTAATTACCTTTTGTTCAGTGTGTTAAGAACAGCCCTAAATAGGAGGCTTACAGTAACGCAGCTGTGAGCATGACTGTATGGTTTTCAGTGGACACCTAGCAAAGAGGATGTACTACCTATGCTAGGCTTAGCACGTTCTACTGTATAAACTTGTCACTGAATCTGACTTCACACAGGGCAAAAGGAGAACTTGACTCTGTCAGAAAAGTGCCTTGAATCGCTAAAAGCTCCATATAACTGGGAGGCTGGGTGTCTGGGGAGGAGGCTAAGGACAGAGCCGAGAGAATGGTGGCCAGGAACAGCAGAGGTGGTTGAGGGGTTGAACGTGAGGATCTGCTGGTTAGCAGCTCCCATGATTTGGTGGCATTTCTCTCAGCTGGGCAAAAACACACAGAGCAACTTTTATGACACTGGTACTCAGCAGATATGCCATTGTCTTTGTTTTTAGTGGCCCAAACCTGGATTTCCAGTATTTCCAGTGGAGAGAGATTCCTTTGCAGTAAGCCACCGCCTGTCCTTTTGTGTTACAACAAGGCTAGCTTCTGTCCTGCCCAAGTAGCTCTGGTAGATAGGGTGAACTGGAGTCACTGAAAAACACTAGAAGACTGACCAGAACTGCACGGGTGTCACTGAAACAGAGTTCCTGGTGCGGGAGCTTATTTTAGTGAACAGTAATGTCGACGAGAATCCTAATGTGACAGTTAACCTCCAGGGGTGAACAAATATACCTCATCACTGTAATCAACAGCTCTGCCTTCACACCCTAGGCTGGGATATATTTTTCCCAGTGGAGCGTCTCTTCCAGATAAGGAGGTGAACTAGCATTTCTCATCTCAACCAGCCCTTGCCAGAGCAAAAGAATATCATCCCTCCTCCTCTCCCCTCAACAGCACACAAACATTTTTTCTTACCTAATTGCTCTCCCATTTTTCATCACAGGAGGTAGGAGTTTAGGCTTAGGTGGGAGAGGAGGGTATTGGAGCGGTCGCCGATCTCCTGCTGTGGCATTCTTGGATATGTCTGCCTGCTTCCCTCTGCGAGCTCCCTGCAGTGAAAGCCTCCTGTAGTCATCTCTGGCCTGCCGTGCGAGGGAGCGTCTCTTCTCATCCGCTGCCTTGGATTTCCGCACTGGAACAGAAAAGGAGTCCTACAGGAGCGAACAAGCAGGCAAGTTTTGAGCTTGCTGCCCCTTAACCATCTCTCTGCTTCCTGAAGCTGAGAAATAACACTTTTCAGAGCATTTAGGTTCTCTGTATGCCCCAGCACTAGGCACAAACAGTGTTACCATGGAGGGAGAGAGCTCTGGGACTAAGATACTTCCCCTCCTCTGTTCTCAAGGAGGCACCTTAGGTTGTGTATGTTGGAAATAATTTATCTTCTTCGCAAGCTTATAGTGGCTCAGTTACTCTGGCCACTGTGCACTTAGGTGTGAGAGCATTTGCCACCTGTCTCCTATCACTTTCGGGCATCTGCTATTTAACAGGACCCAGTTTTTATTCCTTCAAGAGATAAAAATCCAGGTCCTATCTTTGTGCTTAGAAACGGTTTTGTTTCATGTGACTCTTGGTTCAGAAAGATTTCTGTGGTTCCTTTCATGTGAGCAGAAACCTGAGCAAGAGGGAACAGTTATTCTATCAGATAAGGAACTGGTTTCAGCTGACCTGTAGACTTTTGGAAGAAACTGGAAAAACATCACGATCACGTTGTCAAATTAAAATCCCTACTTAATTACAAATGGTACCATTATGTCTCTCTTGAAAGGCTGGGTGGGAGGAAGAAAGGCTGGAGAAGTAAGGGCCTCCAGCCTTTCAGTTTAATTTGAGCACCAACACAAGAATTTCACACCCGTCCTTGTAGTTCTGATAAAAATTCAGGAGGGAGAGAGATCTTACACTGCATGTAGTGAAATAACATTGAAAAAGCCACAGCAGTATGTGAAAAAACTGTTGTTTCTCTAAGTGGCCTCATATGGTCAGCCAGGAGACAGGGAGGAGGAAAAATACCCTACTGAAATGACCTGAAATCAGTCCTCTGAAGGATTTGAAAGTCCTGATGAGTTTGAGGAGAGAAGGAAGTATTGCCGAGACTGTTTTGGGAAGTGGAAAACTTGGCTGGATGTTGTTTTTGCTGAAATACTGCTTTGATTCTCCAGATCGTAAGCATTCAGTAGCTCACTGTGGAGTCTGCAGGAGTAGCCAGCTCTCCAGTCTGAGTTACACTAGTACTTTCTGTGCTTTTGTAGTCAAAATTTATTATTAGAAAAATAAAACCCTTGGCCTGAAGTGGAATCAACTGATAGTGTAGCATTGCCATCTACTGAACAGCAGGAGAGGAACAGGAAAAAATGCATCAAATTCTTCTTCAGTATTCCTTCTTCCCAGGAGAAGAAGATGTGAGGAGTGGAACTCGAACCTGAACAGAAACAAAGGCAAGCAGAGTGTGACAGTATTTCTCAATATTTCTTACATACTAAGCTTGTGACCCCTTTTTTTCCAGCCTCTGGGGAAGCTGAACAGCAAGATTTCCTGAAAAGGAATCAAGTTGAAATATCTTCTTAGCTCAGGCTTTGCTAAAAGAAAAAAAAAAAAAATCACCTTTGAAGTATGTAGTTACTATGAGAGATCCTAGAAGGAAATGTAGTCATCATAGTAACTTAAGTAGAGTTCAGGACATACTTGGCAGCAGCGGTAGATCCTTCTGCAAGTCTCATATTAATTTGTCATTTTCCATCCTGTTGTTTGGATTTGTTACATTAGAAGGTGCAGCAGAGCTCTGCTTAGGTGGGATCTTGTTTATATGACAGGCAAGCAGATGAGAGGGCTGTGCTTTGCAAGACAGGTAGGAAGCTGGGAGATATGGAGTGGCCCCTTGTTTTGTGTCATGCAGTCTCTTTTTTCATGTTTCATATTATTTCCAAGGTCTCAGATCAGATCAGCTCTCCACAGTGCAGCTCTGTTGTGCAAGGAGTTTTACCCTGGCCTTGCGCTGACCTTCTGCACAGAACTGAGTTTTATTGGGCAGCAAAAGCTCTCCCCATTCATTTCTGAGGTCTGAGAAGTTTCCTTTCTCTCAATGGAAAGAGATTGCTGTGAACGAAGTGCTTTTGAAATTACCCTTTTTAGTTTGTCCTCACCACCTATTATTCTTTTCCACACGAGCAATGGTTACTGCAGAGTTCTAGGCCAGCTCCTACTTTAAAATGAATTATCCTGGCTATACTCATGCGGGTCCTATTTGTTATTATTTTAATACAGTATCTGATGGCTGCCACATGCCAGCAGGACCCATTCTGCTTGGCATTGTTGTTAGTATTTAAAGCTATCAGATTTCAATTAAAAACAAAAACACTTAAATCAAAATATAGAAAAGATTGAAAATGGGAAATGGTTACAAATGGAGTTTTTTTGTAGGATGAATTTTCCATTTCTCTGCCCAGCTCTAGTTTTAGTGCTGTGTGGACTCAGAAAAAAATTCTGATAATGCAGCGCTGTATTTTTTGGCAGTGCTCTCCACCTACTAACTGAGAAATAGCCAGTTCCAGTTTTGCATGGGAATGACTGAGATGACCGCACAGAGCCCTAGGATTTCTCAAGCGCTATAGGAAAAGGTCATCCTAAGATCTTACAGGATTCTTGCCATTCAGGCTCATTCTCATCAGATTTTTGCGGCGTCCTCTGGCTCTCTGAGCCTGTGTGGCTTTGTGGTATCGCCTTCAGTGGGACAGTAGTCTCTTCTGAATTTCTCCGCTGTCCTTCCTTTGTCTGTGAAAGAAATTGTATGTATGTTCAGTGCTTTGTCCCAGGCTAGTTTCAGCCCTGCTTTAAAAAGCTAGTCTTGAAATACTGGGAACTCCATTCTTTATTGTGAATCCCTTCCATTTCAACAACATGCAGACCCTCTTCCTTTACTGCAGGTTACAACAGAGAAAGAAGGGGGAAACAGTCTGTCAGAAATAATCAGGAAGATCTTCCCATGCTATTTCCCAGTCTGCCAGGCTGGCCTGCTTTGTTCTGACACTACAGTTGAGGAGTATGGCAGTGCTGGTCAAATCTGGTCCGAGAGGTGGACATGCTTGGGTCAGATGAGTCTCTGAGGATGAGTGGGGCTTTAGGATCAAGTCTGGGCCTGACTCAAAGTGTTAGGAGCGCCCTAGATTGCAGCTTACCTGTGGTAAGCTGCCCTTCCTCATGTAGCAGTCTGCCAGCATCTGGTGAATACCTCTGGCTTCCTTCTGGGCAGAGGAAAAGAGCAGTGAGAAATAAATACAACATCAGGAACTTTAACCTTTTTTGGAGCATGCTCTTAGCAGAAACCTGGACGTTTGCAGGTGAAGAGTGTGAGTGCCATGCTGCAGTGCTGGGCTGCTACAGCCTGCAATGCTTTTTGTGTGGGAGTGCCATGCTTTGTGCTCTGCAGACTGCTCTTCTCTCACAGTCTTCCCCAGGGAGGCCAGCAAGGCAGGCTGGAGCATGCTGCATTTTCAGAGCTGATGCCAAGAAGCCACTCTCTCCTTCTCACTCTCCCTACAGGCCAAGCATAATGATCTTGGGAGTGCTTTACCCTTGGACAGCTGTACCAGGAAAGCATCCCCAGTGTGAATCTTGCTTATACTGGGAACGTGAGGTACATCTGAGTCGGTGAGTCCAATCTCCTACATGCGCAAGCAGCTGGACAAAGGAGTTGAACACAGAAGTAATGTGGCATTTATGTTAACAAATTCTGCCAGTTTTCTCTGACAAAAATAGTTTTTTCATCATATTAGACCTTATGTGTCACAGGAGGAAGAGTCAGGAGTGTCAAGATTGTCCCAAGTCTGCCTAGATTTGCTAAGCGATACTCTCACGTGGTCCCAGGGAGCAGACAGCCTCCCTTCCTTCCCTCTCTATATAAAGTAAGCCCTAGCAGAACCTGCCATGTGGAGCTTTACCTCCCTGCGCTCAGTTGCTGCTGTGGCTGGCTGCTGCAAACCACTGCTTGTCAGACTGACCCATCTACCTGTGTATCTCGTGTTCGCTCTTCCCTAAAACCAGTCTAGCTACGCCAGCAGATGTTGGTAGCTGAGACCTGTGTTTTAGGAAAAGGTGAGGTTTGTCTTTGGGCAAACACCCACCCACCTCTCTGTTTGACCCAGACTGCCTCCCGCAGCACGAGTAATAGGTTAACTGTACTACACTGCTTACCAAGGACATGCTTTGTTTTTATCTTCATCACTCGTTTGGCTAATATTTAATATGAACCTGGCTTTCCAATTTCCATTTCCTAGACAGAGAACTAAGAACTTAAAACGTGAGTGAAGCAGCTTGTTTTCTTAGATCAACCCACATAGCCCCTGCGGCAGACAAAGCACAATGCTCGGTTCCCTCAGGTACAGTTAAGGGGGAACAAGACGTCAGAAAAAGCCATGTAACAAGGGAGGGGAGAGAGAGCCCCCCTCCCTCTCCATATCTAGAAAATGCAGCACTTGGGTCTGCAGTTTGTATCCCTCCTTCTAGTAGCAAAAACATCAGAAACCTGGAAAAATTACTATAATGACAGAAAAAAAGTAAAATACACAAAACCTCTCCGTTTCCATTTACACGTCTTTTAAAGTGTTTTATGCTTCTGGTGGTGGGATTTTTTGTTGGCTGGTTTGGTGTTGGTTGTTTTTTTTCTTTTTTGTTTGCTTTGACTAATAATTTCCTGTAAAAAAGGGAGGGGGAAAAAAAAAAGATCTCCCGCATAGTTGCTCAACTTCAGCAAACAGTGCTGAGAAAAACCTGGTGTGATTCAGAGCCTTTTGATAAAGGAGACAGCCACTCAGCCAGTGAATTCCCTTCAGTGTATTGGCAGCAGCGGGAGAGGCACTTAGCCAAAACCCAGCCTTCAGCTGTTGTGCTTTTTTACTGAAATATGGCGTGGCTGTGTAATAGAGGAAAACACACTCGTACAAGTCAGCAGCAAGAGGCTGAATGAAAACTCACTGAATGAGATTGGACTTCTCCCATTGAAATTGACAGGACTTTTCTGTTCAACTTTGGTTGCATTGGTAGTTAATTTTTTCCTCAGTTCTTTGCAAATGGCTTTTTATAGCCTGTTAAAAAGTACAGTTGTATTTATTACTGGAGAAAAATAATTATCTAATGAAACAACTCAGTACAGATGTAGTTGCTTTCACTGTAGTTCCTGCATTTGGAGCTGTCCTATGCTGTCAAGGTCATAAGCTATCATCTTTTCTAGAAGACTGAAAAAACCCCCCAAAAAAACGACAACAAAAGGGGGAACCTGAAACATGCATGTTAGAGGATAATGGTAAAACTACATTCATCTGATCTTTTGTAAAAGTAGATGATTTGTCTGAGGGCCATGGCTTTGCATGTGCAGATCCTGCAATAGTCACCCTGGTCCTGTCCAAAAAGCAATCCAACTAGCCACAGAGCAGGAAAGAAGGTACTGTGACTCTCACTTTATCCATGGAGAACAGAAGCAAAGGAATTGAGAGTGACTTGTCCAGTGGTGCAGAGGAGATCTGTCCCAGCTAAGAATAGCACCCAGACCGTACAAGTCCTATGGAAGGATGTAACATTGTGGCTTCTTCTGGGAGTACAGAAGAAAAGCCTTATCAGTCAGCTAGCTTTTCTCTCATTCAAATTTCTACTTATTGCAACCAGGATTTGCTGCACTTCCTAGATCTCAAAGCAAACGATTCTGGTTAGTATGGAGAAAAGGGGAAAACTACCTTTTTGAGCTCCTGGCTTTTCCCCATCGTACCAGCAGTGGTTTTTCTCCCATCTTCTTTCTGTTCCTCCTCAGTGTTTTTATTGTTCCCCTGAACATCTGTCTCACCCAGGACTCCAAGCTGTGGTTGCAGAGACTGTGTTACAGAACAGTCTGCCTCTCTGAAACACGAGAGACAGATCTTAGGAATCCCAGGGAGTCACTTTCAGCACTGTAAGCATCCGAGAGGAAGTTACACATGAGCAAAGCAGTGCTGTGATGGAACAGTGTGCAAGCATGCAGCTGTCATATCTCCAAAATCAGACAGACATAATAACTGAATTAATTACTCATTGTGAGTAACTGCTGGCCTGCTGTACACATGCACCTGTCAGTGAGTCAGAGCAATCCAAACACATCAGCTGCTGCAGAAACAGAGGCACCGTTTCCTGTGATCTGCTGAGGTTACTGCACGGCTGGCTGGAGCTGGTCTCTGCTGGTATGGTGCATACCTGCAGAACGCCACCTTTGCCTGCGCCTTTTGTCTGCAAGTAGAGTGTGACGGTGACAGCCGCGCCCTGCTCGGCCCCGAGGTGGAAATCAAAGGAAAGAAAAGAGGTTTTACAAAGGGCTTGTGTGACTTCCCAGTGGCAATGCTGGGCTTGTCCACCCGCTTCCTTGTGAGGAGGAAAGTTCACAGAGCAGAGGGGGGCGTCTCCAGAGAAGAGCCCAGCCTCCACTTTCTAGGAATGTCCTTTCCTCCCTGTCTGCCCACCAAGTCCTCCAGGTGAAGGGTGCTTACCTGGCCTCCTTGCCTTGCTCGCTTGCTAACCGCTTTGCTCTTTGTGCCTGGATCTCTTCACAGATGGCTGCATATGGTTTATCTGAAGGATGCTCGCCCATCACCCAGACCCAGACATCATTGTCGGCACCTAGCTTCCACTTCACTGACTTCCCACTGGCTGGAAAAGAAGTGGCTCTTTTGAAAACACTGTTTGCTCAGCAGCTCTCTGCAGGGCCTATGTCCCTTGGCTGCTGCTCTTGGCAGTGCCCTTCCGAAAGCAGCTGTACATGGGGAAGGATCAGCTGGGACGCAGGACGCACCTCCCATTTCATTTCACAGTACTGCAGCCGGGTCAGTGAAGGAGACATTTCTGAGTCTGAGGGCAAGGGATGCCAATGCTTCCTTTCTTTCTCCAATCTCTTGCCACTGCCCTCCCCAACCCCCTTGTCTAGGGACTGGTTAGGGTGAGCTATTTGCAAACAGAACAGGTGGGAGAGAACTGAGAGAACAGTGCTGCCATCCTATGCACCACATGCGACTACAGTGTGTCCTCGGGAGAATAAATTCCTTTAGGGGCACATTACCTCCCATTTCTAGGGAGCAGTTGGCTTGGTCAGATCTGGGCCAGAATAGGAAGCTGCTGGAGCACAGACTCACCTTTTTTTGGTGGTGGCTTCTTTGCTGGAACCTTGTCTGCAGCAGCTTCTCTTTCTTTCCACCGTCTGATCTGTTCCTGCCTCATCTTGAAGAAGAGGATCTGCTTCTGCTCCTCGCTGAGTTCTGCCAGCAGGTCAGGATCGATGTACATCTCCGATAATATCTGTTTCAGCATGGCTGCAGGTTTCAGTTACGTTTGTGGCAATGATCTCCAGGATCCGATCCTCTTCCTGGCTCGAATGTGCCTGCACTGACAACAAAGACTCCCTTCCCGCCTGAGCCTGGAGCAAGAATGCAGGCGTGCCAGGGTAATTATACTTCTATCTTTTTTTTTAGCTCAGACTTCCTGCACAGGCCGAAAAAGTAAATAAGTAGCTTAAAACCTGCTATTAAAATTCCTTGAAATAACAGGTGAGCTCAGGCACAGCCCCTGCATGCTCTGCAGGGACAACTGGCCATAAGGGGAGAAGTTCTTCAGTGGGGAGGTTTTGTTTATATACCTTGATAAACCCAGCTGATAGTATATCAAAACAGAGAGAGCTCTGCCTGTTACAGTCATCAGAGGTGTGGCTTGTTCATGCCCGAGCAAACATTCGTGCTGGGCAGAGAATCAATGAACCCATGAGTAGACGGCTCCTCCTTTGAAAACTTTGAGATGGGGCGGTGTGGTGTTAACAAGTCTGGCCAGCCTTGTTTTACCAGGGAAAGACTGGGAGGGCTTAAGGCTCTGCTTTTGAGGTAGGAGCAGGAGTTGCCTGGTTGGAATTTTGATGTTCTCCCATCCTTCAAAGGCAGCATCACAGTGAGGCAACGGAGTGGAAGCAGCACAGCTGGTTTCTCCAAAGCCAAGCGACTTAGATCTCTGCAGCTGACAAGCTTGAGGCAGCTCCTAGTCTGGCATTTCTTGCTGAGGTGCCTTTCCCATGTGGTGAGCCTGACACAGCAAGTCCCCATCTGACAGGATGAAGCAGACAGGGAGAAGCAGTGTTCCTGTTCCTGCCCAGGATGCCAGGTCATGTCTGGTGCATGCAGGCAATATACTTAACACCCACATAGCTATGCTTTGTGCCCATATATTTTCAATTAGAATAGAGATTTTTTTTTTTCTGGAAGAAAATTGTGAGGTCTTACAGGAGCACTCTACTAGCAGGGGAGTGACGAAATAAAAATGTGGACTAAAGACCTTGAAACCAACTCTTTTCTATATCTTATCTGGATAACCTCAGGGACGCCAGGAGGTTGGTTGACAGCACGTGCAGTGACACTGTTGTACAACCCTGGTGTTGCTGAGGGAGGAGGAGGAGAATGCAGGAAGGCTGCCAGCTACTCATGAAGCACTATTCCCAAATGGGCTGCACAGTGGCTAGCTGGCTGGGGGCAGCAAGGGATTTCTGGACGAGCTCCTGAGTAGTGTATCCAGCAGGCTACAAAGAAAAGGCTGGTGGGATTATTCATGTGCTTCTACACAAATCCTGGGAGTCTCGGGAACAAGCACACTAAGGTGCAGCACGGTAGGTGGGAAGGAGGTGGTTGGTGGGACAGTAATTTGGAGGTGCAAAAGGGCACAAATAAGAGAATGACCTATACCTAGGTGAAGCAGCAGTATGAATTAAATCATGGAGTTAAATCAATTAAGCCTCTTAAAGTGGAGGGATTGGATCCCTAGAGCCACCCACATTTTGGGTTGGCCAAGGAAAAAAAGGTGTTGGGAGTACCTTCCTTCAGCTTCAGAGTATGACTGCCTGGAATCTGCTTTTTTATTATTTATCATTTTTGAATGGAATAAAGGACTAGAGAAGGAGGTGGCACAGAAACATAATACTGAAGTTTTCCAAAGGAGTGTGAACACAGTGCATTTAATTAGTTGAAATGGGGCAGCAAAGCAGCAGCCTCTATGAAGTCTGGCTGGCAGGATGGCACTGCTGGGTTTGTTCTCGTGCAGTGGTGTTGTACCTTCCCCCACCTTACTCCCACACTGGCATCAGGCAGGCTCTTGGGGCAGGTCAGTGGGAATTGTTCCAGCTCAGCAGCTAAAGAAAGGAGCCCGGGCAGTCTGAGAACCAAGGAGGACAGCAGCTGCAAAGGAGGAACAGCTTTTTATGGGGAGGGTGTTGGTGAGCAGTCCCTGATCCCTCGGGACACCTGAACTGTGTGTTAAACTGCAAAGCGGGGGGACTGCTGTTTAAGGTTCCCTGCCTCCTGCTCCTTAGCACTATCTGAAAGAGACGCTTTGTGCAAACAGATCAGGGTGTCAGAAAAGTACCCATAGTCAGGAGTGGGACTCCTAAGCTTTCAGTTTTCATTGGTTTGTTTTTGAAAGACCATTCAGCACAGGACAATTTGGAGCATGCAGAGTTTGGGGTTTGGTAAAATTCTGTCTTCAGAGAGTACTTGATATTACACTGATTTTAGGGAACATGGCAATCTTTTGGTATAAGCCCAAGGGTGTTTTTTGTGTTTGGAGAATTGGCTAGGGTTAGGTCCTTGATGGATCTGAAACAGTAGCTGAAGCAGATGATAGCTCTGAGCATGGTCTGAACTTGATGGTTGGGCCAACAGAAGTTAATCACAATGTATAAAATAGAAGAGGCTTTTAATGTAACAGTCTTGTTGCATAAAGGGAGGTAAAATGCTTTTATTGCCTTCAGGTGAGCAGATATCATTTGTGGCTTGTGTGGGCCAAATGCTGAGTGGTTTGCTAAATAGAGGGCATTCAGTATCTTGCCCAGGGGAAAAAACAAGCCAGCCAGCTTTCTGTAATTCAGTAATTCTGGTCAGCAGAATTACTCTTCCCTGGAAACTCTTCCATAAAGGCTGGGTGCTTGGGAAAGAGGATGGCCAAAAATCATCTCGCAAGGATGTCCTTGTTACAGCTGAGCAGGGGCTGTGTGCATCTGCAGCTGGCAGGAACTGACTGGAAGATTCCCCAGCTGGCTGCTGACCCTGCAGCAATAAGCACCTTGAATCCACATCACTTCTGTGTCCGCCCTTCTCGCCACTTGGCTGCACAGGAGGTATTTGACACTGGCCATTGTGGTTTACATCTGCAGAGTTAAAATTTGCAGCGAGCAAAGCTGCAGAGGTTGTGGAGTTTCTCTCCCTTTCTCTCCCAGTACCGCCCCCTGGTGCTTCAGGTGACCTTCCTCACGCTGGGAGCCTCCGTTTTAAGGCTCCTTGTGCTCTCTGTCAAACCTGCCTCTTTCTGCCTGACTGGGTTCTCTCTCCAAAGCACTTGGGAGACGGACCCTCAACACCTTTGCTGGTCCTGATCACATTTTTTTCTTCCTGTGCACAGACTGGCAAAGCATTTGGACGTTTGGCACCACCCGTGTGAAGGGAAGGTATTTTTCCTCTCTACTACCACAAAGTTTGCCTGAGAATGACCTGGAAATTCTCTCCTGTGCATTTAAAAGCCAGCTGACAACTGTATCTCACCTTGACTCACAGGCAGGGCTGCCACTGAAATATGGAATGGAAACCTTTGCTGCTCGAGGGAAACGTATGACCCTTAAGAAAGCAAGGTCACACAGCGTGTAAACTGCCTGCTGGAGAGCCATCTCCTCCCTGTGCTCATCTGCCTTTAACAGGGGAAATGTAAGTACATGAACACGCATAAATGTGCGGTCGCTTTGAGACAAGCTGTCATGTGTTCCTGCTTACAGATCACACCACGTGCAACGGGTGACACATGAGCCACCAACAGGGTCATGGGACACCCCCTTCTGACAGCCTTGTCCTGCCCCTCACTGTTGTTGCTGCCAGCGCAGGGAAGGGTTCTACAAAAAAACAAGAAAACCAAACAACAGGCAATTGTACACAAGTACGCGTTTGATATGCTTCATATCAATAAATCAGGTAACAGGGTGTAAAAAGAAATAGTGGGCATCTTGAATGGTGGTCCCTGTAGTGACTTTCTGCGATGCTATGTGCATCTCTACTGAAAATGTCGCAGGAACATGAAATTAAAAGTGACCAGAGAAATTCAAACACTGGAGGGGAAAAAGAAACTGTGAGAAAAGCTGTCACTGCTCATTGTTTTTTGTTTGTTTTTATCAAATGCCACTCATATTCCTCCTCCCTCTCGCTTTAATCCCCTGCCCCTCCCCACGCTGCTCTTTGGGGATGACAGCGATGATAGTCTCAAGGATCGTAATCCAGTTGAACGTTAACTTTTAATGCAAGGCATGGCAAGGTCGGGTATTCTTGTGAAACACATCAGAGAACACTTCACACGACGTCACTTGATAAGACAAATAGTTCAAATGTTTTATGCCTGAAAAGGGTTTTTGTCCTTTTTTTTTTTTTTGCGTCAGTTTTTTCAAAGCACCAGAACAGTCATCGGACACCCTAAGATGTGAATGAGTGTATCTAAGCCCTCACCATGGATTTGAGGGCATTAAGAAGTCAGATGAAAAGCAAAGAGCACACCATCATTTCCCACCTTTGCTTCAAGAAGATGGAGGGAAAGCCAGGGCCCCCTTCTGCCGGGCGCTGTGAGCAGACCGCAGGAGCAGTCGGTGCAGAGGAGCTCCCCAGGCACATGGTTGTGGCACGGGGCGAGGAGCAGGGCAGGGGGCAAGAGCAGTTCCTCCGGGCAGGCAGCAGCAGGCGGGAGGCTGGCCTCCGCATCTTTCTCCCCTCCCCAGCCTGCTCCTGGCCCGTGTCACTGCAGTGCAAACACAGCCTGATTCTTCATCTCCTCTTTAAAGCCAGGGCATATTTCACTCCCTCAGGAATTACACTGAGGACCGCTGGGCTATAACCCCTGTATCGCCTTTCCCAGCCGCCCTGCTGCTGCTGTGCCCCACGCAAGGGCCTCGGCCCCATCAGCCCCGCGCTGCGGGGAGCTGCCGGCTGCACACCCCAGCCTTCCCCATCTGTGCGCAGCACCAAGTCACCACCCAGCACTGTGCAAAGCCCCGGGGAAGGATTTGCTGCACGAAAATCTCTATTCCTGCATGGGAATAAAACCCAGCTTATCGCGTTAACCGCTTGGACGTCAGCCCCGCGCCGGGGGCTGTCACAGGCACGCGGGGCCGGGCCGCCAGCCGTGCTGCAAGCGGACAGCCCGGCAGCCAGCCCTCCGCCCGCCGCAGAGCTGAGGCGGGCACGGCGCCGTGGGAGCCCGCCCCGGGGCGGGCGCTCGGGAACAGCGGGGACCCTCCGCCCTGCTCGGCCCCCGCCGTTGCCCCGGTGACGGGGCTGCGGCCTGGTCGGGCTGCCCCCCGCCCTCCCGCCGGCGATGGAGAAGTACCAGGCGCTCGGCCTCATCGGGAAGGGCAGCTACGGGGTGGTGACCCGCTGCAGAAACAAAGAGAACGGGCAGGTCGTCGCCGTCAAGAAGTTCCTGGAGAGCGAGGACGACGCGGTGGTGAGGAAGATCGCGGTGCGGGAGATCAAGCTGCTGAAGGTGAGCTCCGGGCGGGGGAGCTTTGGGGACGGCCGCGTTTCATCACGCCGAGCACATAGATCGGCTGTGGGTAGCGTTTGTGTTCCTTGCAATCCCCGAATTCCGAGCCTGGCGCTTAAATGCTTCCCTGCAGGCGCCGTCCCCTTGGAGCAGAGCGCGAAGCTTTGGGGCTGTGCTGTGAGGGTGCCCTGCAGCGATAGCGGGCATCAGAGCTGGTGGGGGCTGAGCCCTCCCATGGCGGCCGGGTGGGTTCCGGGGGAAAGCTGCCTCCTGAGGCTGCTTGGGTGCGGTCAGCTCGGGTGTGGTGTTGGGGATGGGGGGGTCAGCGGATGGGTGTGAGTTTCAGACACTTGGCCAGGTTTGAAAGCTGTTTTAAAAGGGGTGCACTGCGCATCAGCGTGCACAGCACCAATACCGAGGCCCAAGCAGATGGGTTTGGTTGGTTCCCAGCTGTGTTCCTGCATGCGGCCAGGCAGCGGTGGGCTGGCTCCCTGAGCCTGCCGGCTGCAGCCCTGCACAGCTGCTTCTCTCTGGCTCGGTGCTGTTCTCCTGGTTCAGCCAGCAGCACAGTTATGTGCCCCGAAGTCAGCAGGCCGGGTGCTGGTGTTATCTGACACAGAAATCTGCTGGTAGGGACCTGGTGGATTTTTGTGTCGCTTCCCTGGCAGGCTTGAGCTCACCTGCAAGAGGCTGGAGGAGGGCGAGTGTCACGTTGGCTGAACCTCAGGGTCAGTGGCTGGTCCCCAGGCTGAAGCCAGCCAGGGCCCTTGCTGCCTGAGCGTGTGATCTGTCTGCCATCACCTGCGGGTGCTTTATCCTCACCCACACGTCCGGCCCTGCTCCTGCCTGTTGGCCTCTTAGCAGCAGTGTTACGTGGTGGCAAGTGCTGCAGCCTCACCATGTGGGTTGGTTCATCAAAGGTTCTTCATGGGCTTCAGATGCTCTGGGAAAATACCCAGGAGCTTCAGATAAACAAGGGTTTTTGTGTGTGTGCTCTTTGGTGCCTTGTCACGTGGCCTCCCTGCTCCCTCTCTCGGCTCTGTTCTTTATGCAAAACCTTTTCCAAGTTCATGAGCTGCTTCACTGCGAGATTCATGAACGGGACAGTAAGGGTGCAGAGTGGGATTCCGTGCCAGGACACGTATCCGCCCCTACGCTTCCTTTTCTGCCGTCCTTCAGTCCTTGTGTTCTCCTCTGTAACCTCGAGCAGCAGTAGCAGCGTTTTCCTTCTCCCCTGAGCTCCCGTGATGATGCCGTACTCACAGCAGGGCTGCTCCCCGGTGTGTCCCAAGGTGATGTGTGCAGGAGAGCGCTCATCGCTGCGCATCCCTGGTAGCTGGAAGCGTTGGGGCGTGGCTGATCTGTCTGGTGAAGAAATGAAGGAGAGGCTGATCATAGGTGGGGTGTCCCAGCCTTCTCGTCAGGCCTAGGGTGTGCTGTGTGCCTCCCCTGCACCTCCCTGCCACGGGCAGCTCAAACCACGTCTGCCAGACCATAGTCCCTGCACTGAGGAGGGAAAAAAGCGATCTGTACCGTCGCTGCATGAGCTATAGGTGGTTGGGGCTACTGGGAAGGTACTGCTGGAGCTCCAGCAGCTGTAAGCGCTGTTCCCTCGGACAGCTGTGAAGCAGCTCTGTGGGCTCTGGGGCACCCCGTGTCTGTTGGCCTCCCTCACTGACTGCATCAAAGCACGTACCGCCTCCGGGGTGCTGGAACCAACTTGTTTTCCGGGTAAGTGGGAGCCTAGCAAGGGGAGCGTTTCCACGTATAGCTCAGCAAGGGACCTCTCACAGTGAGGATAACTATCTTGGGATTTAATTTTGTAGTTTCTTTACTTGCGTGTTCCCTGTGGAGCCTTTTTTCCCTCTCCGTGCTGGTGTTCGGGCGGGTGGAAGCTCTCCCAGGCAGAGATCCTGGGCTGCGGGCTATGAACCGTAACGAGCAAATTCAGGTGCTGTGCTCAGACCAAAAAGTGAAGAAAAACTGTCCCCTTCTCTCAGTTTCTAATTGATCATCTTCATTTCTCAGACCTGAGGGAGCAGGCGCTGACGCTTTGCCCAGCAGCTCTGTGTGGCGGGCACTTGCAGATGGTCAGAGCCCTTCCCCCCCAGTCCCCGTGCTCTGCAGCCCTTTTGCTTCTTCCTTGGTCACGCTCCCCGGGGCACGGCGCTGCCTTCAGGCACCCTCCGGTGATGTTGATGTTTCCCTGCTCAGCTCCGAGCTAATAAATAACCACACAGTGTAGCAGGGTCTGCTTTGTTGGAGCAGTTTGAGATAAACCAGCGTTACAGATGTGTACAGGCCGGAGGTGGAATCTGGCCTGCTCAAAATGAGAGAACAAAATAACTGGGGAACAGAGCTGCTTCATTTTCACTTAGGATACAATCTTTTTCTCATTTCCATCTTTTCCCTCTGCATAACAATAACTTCTTTTAAAGCAAAAAGCCTTCAAATCTTTGCCTTGTTGCTTTTCACTCAGAGCCCGCTGGACACAGACTAGTAGGGGCCGTTCAGTGGGTAACTGAGTGCTGGGGGTGAGAAGGCGGAACTGTCCTTCCACCCGCCCGGGGCACTTGTGTTCTGGGACATGGCACTGCCGTGTGCGTAAGCTGGCGGCGTCTACAGAAATGCTCTGGGTGTTGTGGGAGCTTAACAGAGGAGTCCTGGAACAGCTTTATTGGAAAAACTAAGATAAAGACATGGAGCAGCTGGTGATAAACCAGCAGCTAGGCAGGACAGGAGTATTGCAGCTGCTTTTGTTTTTGTTTGAAATGGGAACGCAGAGACTTCAAAAATGGGAACCTAGAAAGAGAAGAGAAGAGTAAAACTTCTTGGAAAAATGGGAGAAAGGTGAATCAGCTCTAAGCTATTGAGAGGAGGAAATTTTTATTAAACAAAATGTTGACAGCAGTCTTGAGCCATCCTTTGGATGCTTTGAATCCCATCAGGACGGGGTAGCTGGCGTTGCACCATGGGCTCTGCTGTGAGAGAACTGGCCGGGTCGTGCTGAGCCCCTCGGTTACCTCTGGGAGAGTGTTTGCTACGACAGCTGAGTCGCAGGTGCAGACCAGCGTCACAGGAACAAGCTGTGACTGCTGCTGTTTGCTAGTGAGATGTCCTCAGTATTTTACTTATTTTTATGGTCCAGAAAAAAGGTACATGCATATATAGGGTGATGGAAATCTTCCAAGTTACAAAAAAAAAAAAAAAAAAAGTGGGAGGGGACATGAGACCTCCTTGAAACAGCAGATAATAACACATGATGTGGGTGCTGCGATGAGAGGAGCGTTCTCGGGCAGTGCACCTGCTGGGCAGCACTTAAAAGCGTCTGCTGTTAGTTTACCCATTAAATGCTCTCACAAAATATTTCCTCCTTTATAACAGCAACTCAGGCATGAGAATCTCGTGAACCTGCTGGAAGTGTGTAAAAAGAAGAAACGCTGGTATCTGGTGTTTGAATTTGTGGACCACACGGTGCTCGATGATCTTGAGGCGTTTCCAAATGGGCTGGACTACAGCAGAGTTCGAAAATACTTATTTCAGATTTTACGCGGAATAGCGTTCTGTCACAGCCATAACGTAAGTGTGGGCGAGAAATCAGCTCTGCAGGTAACCTCGAATGGGCAGGTACAGGGGGCTGTGCTTGGTACCTATTAAAACTTGGAGAAATAAAGCTTTGTCTGGAAGGTGGAAGGAGGGCAGAGGGGCTGACTGAGTTTCATACAGAGTGTCAGAGCCTGGCATCAGCTAAGCCATCGGTCGGTCTGACTGAGCCGTGAGAGTTCTGCAGAGGAAGGGGCCAGAAGTTCAGAGAGGTTGGCTGGTGTCACCTTTGACTTTCTTCCGCCAGGGAGGTGGTTTTTCCTTCACAAGTTTGCTTCTGATAGCGCCTGTGTAAAGACGTGGGCTTGCCTTTTTTCTTCAGCATTTTTAGGTTTTTCTTTTCAACTGATTTATGACAGAGGTTTGCAATGTAACTATGGTTGTGTAACTACCCGCATGTATTTCTTTTTATGTTTGAGGAAACTGTCTCTCGTGTGTTCCTAAAATACTCTTCACGTTTAATTGCAGGATATGCCTGTGGCCTTTGCAATACAGCTTTTAAACTGGTGATCAAGGCCAGATTTTAGAGCATAATGCCAGCAGGGGGGCTGGGGGGCACGAGGAGCTGGGAGGGGACAGAACCGGGACAGCTGTCCTGAACTGGCCAAAGGGATATTCCATACCGTGTGGCATCATGTGAACTATAAAACTGAGGGCAGTTAGCTGGGGAGGGGCCGCTGCTCGGGGACTGGCGGGGCATCGGTCAGTGAGAGGTGAGCAATTGCTTTGTGCATCGCTTCTTCTGGTGTGCGTGCGTATGTATGTGTATATAATTATCATTACCACTTTTGTTTTTCCTTTTTTTTTTTGTCTTAGTAAATAGTTTTAATCTCAAGCCATGAGTTCTACTTTATTTTCTCCTAATTCTCCCCCCCTATCCCACTGTGGGGCAGGGAGGGAGTAAGCAAATGACCGTGTGGTACTTGACTATCTGCTGGGTTAAACCACAATAAAATTAACACCTCTGTGCAAAACCTGAAGGTTTTGTGTTCACTTGTGCACGTGTTGGCACTTTTCCATTGTCTGTGTGCACATGGCTGTGTTTTGTAGATTTTGTGTTTTTCCCATGCCTACAAAAGTATAATTTTCTACCTGAATGTGAGAAAGCCACCATTTCTGGTGGGCCAGTCAGTTTGCTATGGGGAAATTACTTGTCCTGACTTGCTGCTTCTCTGTGCAGATAATGCATCGAGATATTAAGCCAGAGAACATACTGGTCTCCCAGTCAGGAGTTGTAAAGCTCTGTGACTTTGGTTTCGCCCGCACACTGGCAGCTTCTGGGGAAGCCTACACAGACTACGTGGCAACGCGATGGTACAGAGCTCCAGAGCTGCTGGTGGGAGACACCAAGTACGGCAGGTAGGAGGCTGGCAGGAGAGGCTGCAGAAGGGCTCTGGGCTTGTGGGACTGCTGTGTTTTTTGGGGGACTCGTGCTTGGTAAATTGGTTCAAGCAATGCTGTGCATCATTCCCTGGTTAGTCGCTTGTAAAGGCTGGAGCCTTCCTCTTCTCCCTGCCTCTGTGGAGCTAGCTGCTGCCAGTTACAGCCTCGCAAGGAGAGCAGGAGAGGCTGAGCCGTCGGTGTTCCTAGTCTGTTGTCTGCAGGAGGTACTGGAGGAGGCAGCTGGTGTCCTGGCTGGGAGGCGGACAGGTCTCTGAAGACATTTTGAGACAGACATTGTGGGAGGGAGGATGTGGGATCAATGAGTTTCTTCTTACTGGGATTCCCAGTGCTGGAAAACCATTTTAAAAATAAAACTGACAATTCACAGCTCTGTTCGTACACCACTGTAGGTTTATATCTGTCCCTGTGTTACCTAATTTTATAAGTGCCCCAGAAGAGCAGCTGCCTGCAGAAAGCAAAGCTGCTTACCTGTGTGCTCTCCAAAGGGCAAGATTTTCCTAATGTATTATGTTGCATTAGAAGTTCTAAAGCATTGGGGTGTAGGACCTGATTTTAGGTTGGTCAGGCTTCTGTTAGTGTTTGCCAGCTTCAAGAGCTGAATCCTTTGTATTCATCAGAGCACTTATATGCTTGGAAAACAGCCGTCTCGCTGTTTATGGGGCCCGAGCTGCCTTCAGGGCTTATAACCTGCTGAAGACTTGCTGGACGCTGGCCCAGCTCAGCCTAATCTCGAAGAGAAGGATGAAGCGTGCTGAGCTGGGATGTTTTTATTCCAGGGCTGTGGATGTGTGGGCTATTGGCTGTCTGGTAATGGAAATGCTCACAGGAGAGCCCCTGTTCCCTGGAGATTCCGACATTGACCAGCTCTACCATATCACCAAGTGCCTGGGTGAGAACAGCCTGTCAGACTCCTGGTGCCTGCTCGCTAATGATGGAGTCAAATAAGTCTTGATGGGGGGAAGAGCTTGTGGGGAGAAAGACTATGATGTGCGCTGAACTGTTTCTGAGAGCATGATGTCTTAGCGCCTTTTACGAAGGGGGAGAGCTAGGAGCTTTGTGAGTACAGCGTCAACTCATGGTGCTTGAAGGAAAGAGAATGACCCAGACTGTAGCCCCGACAGTACTGCTAACCCAGTATTTCAGCCTCTTGAACGTTCTCAAGATGGCATTTCTTCCATGTGGTTCCTTTGGTTGTGTGATTCCAGGTAACTTAATTCCGAGACACCAAGAGTTATTCTACAAAAATCCCCTCTTTGCTGGCATGAGGTTGCCTGAAGTGAAGGAGGCTCAGTCTCTGGACAGACGTTATCCCAAGCTCTCTGCTTCAGCACTAGATTTAGCCAACGTAAGTAACTGATCATTCTGGAGGCTCCTTGGAGAGGTGCTCTGTAGAATTTAGTGCACGTGTTTGTCTGTTTGCCTGCCACTCCCCTTGGGGAACGGAATACAGCCTGCAAAAAGGGCGAGCACTGTTAAGCTGGCTTTCTGTCAGCTACCCATGCAACAATAACTGCTCGGGGTGATAGTTCAGTGAGGACTGCAAGGACACAACAGCCACTGTCCTGGGTGATGGGGAAGACTGAACCTGTCACCTCCGGAGCCAAAGGGGTTGCTGCACACCTCTGAGGAGGACTTGTAGCATGCTCTAGATAATATGCAGCCCCTTACTTTTTGCTTGCTAGCACAGCTGTGCAGATGCAGTGTTTTCTGCCAACCCTCTCTCCAGCTGTGGGTAGAGGCACTGCAAGCAAATAAGCCGGGTTGGGATGGCACCCAAACAAGCACCCTGCTCTTGTGTGGGAGCGAGGGAGCATACAGCTCTGTAACTGCTGTCACACAATAGTCTGGCTGTATTTGAAATGCCCAATGATCAAAACGGCTTTGAAAGCCTTATGCAAACAAATGTAGTTGAAAACAAGGGAGGTTTACTGGGAGCAGAGCGATCCATTTGTATGGTGGGTCTGCAGTCTGTCTATAGGAGCCTCAGTGTTTAGAGTGGATGCAGCTGGCAAGCACTGAACATTTTTAGTGGAAAAAGGGCACGTCTCCTGGGCTCATGTCAGTGTAACAGGCCTTAGAAGTGGGAGCTTTGCAACTACTTTTCTTGACATGATTTGGAAATGCTAAAGCCTTTGTTTCATTTCTGTCTTCTAATGTGCGCGTTGGTCTGCTAGAAGTGTTTGCAGATTGACCCAGACAAAAGACCGTCCTGCGCGGAGCTCCTGCAGTGTGATTTCTTTAACAAGGATGGATTTGCAGAAAGGTAAGCAGTGCATTTCTTACTGAAAACAGTGCAAGATTAAAAGGAAATTAAGCAATTGTGCCTTAACACGTTGCATGCTGGGTTTGCAGAGCAGACAGTTGCTGAGTGTCTTAGCTTTGTTTGGTTTGAGCCTTCCCAAAATGGGAGAACAGCTGAACAGGAACACACTGCAGTAGCACGTTCACCACACTCCCTGTCAGGGCATGAATTCATCAGTGTGCGCCCTGTGTCACAGCACAGTGAGTGGTATCGTCTTGCACTGTATTCAGTGCGTACACCTACACCAGATTGGGACACAACCACCTTTATTGCTGTGATAAGAAAAGCGTACACGTGTAAGGTATTATTTATTCTAATGGAGAAATTTTATTTGGCTGACTTCTCATTTCTTAGACATGGCTTGTTTCATTGCTTGGAAGGCTGTAACGGCAGCCTGGGCTGGGCACTCACTGCTACTGCTACTTACATTAAGAGAAGCCTTTTCTTTTTCCCCTCCCTTCCACAATATGTAATGTAGATTTGCTCAGAAGCTTCAATTAAAGATTCAGAAAGATGCCAGAGACCATCAGTTACAAAAAAAACCAAAAATCAGCAGAAGGGATAAAGATGATGCTATAGAAGAAAGAAAGATGCTTGGTGTTCAGGTCAGTCAATTTTTGTTTTCTAAACCTGCATTTTTTCCATCTTTTAAAATCACTAAATAAGTACGTGCTATAGATTAATTGTGTAGCAAAAATGTAAGCATCATTTTACATTTCAATTTTTTTAAAAAAGACATAAAAGATGTGCCAGGGAAGCTCACCTCTCTAAGCCCCTGAGTCTACAGACTTGGAAGACTGCCCAGGGCAATACATGAGGCCCGTGCTGTGCAGCTCTGCTCACTGCAGTGCAGCAGGCAGGCTGTTGTGTGGAAGCTCTGTGCCTTTGAATCTGACTGGCTGCTACAAGCTGCTCTGGTGCTTGGCTGGACAGTGTGCAGGTGGCTTTCGGACGGTCCCTTGTCAGTCAAACACATCACGGTGCCGCTCCTTGTAAAAACAGAACTGAGGGGAAAGTCAGTTTGGAAGCATAAGGCATGTTGAATGAGCGAATGTGCTTCTATGCAGCTGCTTGTCTGTGTGAAAGTCCTGTCTCCAAAACTGCGTATTTGCTTTCAGTCAGATGCAAAGGACTAGAGGCTTCAGAGTGACATTGAGGTGACGTTGGGCTCAGTTCTTATTTCTTTGGAGGTGACACATGATGCGGCTCTTCTTCCTCCATCACTTCCGATCTCATTCCAAGGTGATTTATTTACAGAGGGTGCTGGAACCCTGACAAGTTTCCTCCTTCCAAGTTTAATGGAAGTCAGGTCTTCTATCACCCTACTAAAACCATCTATCTCCATCAGATCCTTGCAGAGCTGTGCAGGCTTAGGCTTTTGGCTTTTTCCCTGCATGCGCAGCTCTGAGTTGTTTTTAAACGTAACCGTAAGAGAAAAATGACGCCCATCTTCCCGAACAGGATTTCAACGCTGACCCAAAGAGCAGAGATGCAAAGCTGTTCAAGGTGAAGCGCTCTAAAGCTGCTGGAGAGAAAGCAGAGCAATCTTCCAACCTGAGCTCCCTCTATGACAGTGCAGTCAACCCATTTAAAATAGGCCCTCAAACCAGCCTAAAAGATCCCAGCAGCAACTTGGACTATGCCAAGAATGCGGGCATTGTTATTCCTCCCATTAACCACAATGTTTCTCCGACTGTGTCTGGGATGGGGCCTGTGCCTGGGAACCATAACTACAGGTATGGGAGCAGAGCTAGAAAAGCTTCTATGTTTTCACCTCGTTGCTGAGGGACGTGGAGGGTGGCGGTGTGGATTTGGGGCAGGATGCAGCAAGGAGCAGCTCTTGGGTGGAGGACTGTATGCACGTAGCTCAGAAAGCTCGGCTTCGCCTCAAGCAGCTAGCTGGAAGGGGCCACACAGGGTCCCTGTGTTTCTTCCTGCATTTGGCAAAGCCCTGCTGGACAGCAGCAGTTTGCCAGCAGCTGTGATGCTGGCCTTTCTTTGACTCATGGCTCATCCTTATGGACAAAAGTTTGTTGTTAGCTGGGCCCACAGAGAGTGCCATCTGTTTGGGCCTGCTCTTTCTTGGTGTTTAATGACAGTGTTTCTGGGTGCCTGATACGTGTCTGTATGTATATTTACTGCGTTAATACAAAGTTTGGGCCATTTGTAATTACAGAGTTGATGAAAAGAGTGAAAAATACTTGAACCCATTTTTAAAGCAAAGGAAGCACTCTCCAGCAGGGCATTACAGTGTCAGCTTGACTTCGGTAAGTTGTCTGCCCTTCTCCCTTGACTAAACAAAAATAGATTCTTAACTCAAACGTATGCCTTCTTGTCAGTAATCTCTTCTGTTGCAGCCTTCACCGTAACTCCCAACGAGAAATACTGTGTTCTTCAGCCTTTTTTTCTTACAGTTGTCGTCCACTATCCTTTGTTTATATTATCTTACATGAAACTTATGTTAGAGTGCAAATTTTTTCAATGAAGGGGGCAGTCAGGAAGGACGCTCCTGAGACAGGGAGTATGTCCACGGCATCTCACCTGGCCAGGAAATGCAGCGTGTGCTGCGCCGCTGAAGCAGAGCTTGGCACTTTGACTTAGCATTGTCAGGGTCTCCTTTACATGCGTTTATGATCTAAGTCAAGTTGATAATGAAAACAAGTGAAATACAAAGTTCCCCACACTACCTAGAGAATAATTTTTCCATGACAACAGGAATATTTGACTTTTTACAGAGATCTGAGCCATTCTCCAGTTGTTCTGTCTCTTTGAAAACAGTCCCATTTAGATGACTGGTGTTTGTTTTGTCATTTTTGTTTGTTCTGCTGGGGTTGTTCTGTTGTTTTTAATACATAAATTACATTTAAGCAGAATGGATTCCTTTAACTATATGAGATAAAATAAACTAAGCTATTTTGAAGTACATGAGCTAATAATTTACTGGATTTCAGGTTTCTAATGAAAAGAACGTCCTTCAGGTAAATAAGAAAAAATGGGAACTCTCCAAGACAGATGTGCATTTGCCAGAACTACATCATCTCCCTGAACTGAGAGGAGTGGAAGGTATGAGCCTTAATGTCTTTGAAATTAAACCTGGATGCTAAATAAGTGGCAGGAAGCAGTGTGTGTTGCAACAGTCAGATCTTGCTTCTTTAACATCATATGCATTGGTTGCATTTTGCAGGATGGCATCCCAGATATCTCAAAGAGGAAAATAAAACTGTTTCAGGGTCCCGGGTCCCCTCCCTTGCTGCTATTGACCTTCATAACCCAAGCCTGTCCTCACAGCAGGTAACAAAGCAATAAAATAGTTTGTACTGCTCTGCATTTCTTTGGTTCAGATTTTATGAACAGCATGACCTACGAGTTTTTTGCTTGGCTCTTAACAGAAGCAAAACTTGCCTTGGTTTCCCAGCTGTCTAAGTAGAAACACCAGAGGCCTTAAGCCGGGGGAGAGGTGTGATGGTATGCTCCCCTGCCCCCCAGCCTCCTCGTTCAGCCTGCTTGTTATGCACAAGGCCTTGCTCATACAATCAAGGCATCACTGGAGCCAGGTAACAGCCACAGTACTGCCTCAAGCTGGGTGCTCAAAGAACTGATAGCAGACACCTGGCCCAATAGACACCAATTCTAAATACTGACTGGGAGTCGATTGCCTTACCCCATAAACAGCAAGGAGCCCAAGAGCCCCTTTGAGCTCTCCCTGCAAGCAGCTGGCTGCACACCAGGACCTCCCTTGGAGCAGAGACGCCTCTTTGGGTTACTTATGCCTGTGCAGAGCCCCACCTTCATGTGGTGACGCCTTGCCAACAGTGAGTGATTTATAGTTTTAAGCTGTGCTAGCTTCACTAAGATTTAATCTTGGACTGACTGTGCAACCCCACCCTCTAGGTAGCAAATAGTAATGGGTATCTAGCCATTGCGAATCTTCTTAAAGTCAGTGAACCTTCACTGTTTAAATTACTGTATCTATTACTTTATTATCATATAATAATAGGTAAAAATAGATACATCATCTACTTGATATTTTGCAACCAATCCTGGATCAATAGGGGCTGGGAGAGGACTGTCTCTTCCCCTTTTTCTTTGATACTATAAATTGCTGCTGCTGCTTTTCTTTGTTCCACGTGATGCAGAACAGCCCCGATAGCAGGCTGAGTGCTGTACCCAGGCCTGGTGATCCCCCTTTCTCTTTTGATCTCTTCTGCCCTCTCTCTTTCTCTTAAGGTTGTTAAATAACACAAGGCTGAAGTGCATTTCCTATAAAACACACAGCTTAGGTAGATGTAACTGTGGGAGGGCCAACGCATATAGGGTAACTGTTTTGTAGAAACCTCCTGTTGAAGTTGATGTTTTTTTCTCTTATCGGTGTTTCACCTTAATCTAACCAGGGGGGAATTTGCACATCAGGTTACTTCTCCCTCCCTTCACGGGTGGGATGTGACAGCTGCTTACGTCCAAGAGTTTAAATTTTTTGATACACAATGTCCTTCTGAAATCTAAAGAGCAAAACATCTCTAACCAGCAAAATGAGGACTCTTAAAATTACTTACACATATCAAATGTTTATTATATATAGTGAAAGAGAAAACAGTTCAGCTCTGATTTTAGAGTAATACACATGAAATTTCTCATCTACCGAGAGGATTCCCACATGCTGGCATTTGTAGAACACACTAAAAATGCGCAAAAGCTGGATGAGCAGCTTTGTGCAAATCGAAGTCGCAGAGAACTGAAGTTCCCAGACACATACTAGCCAAGACAGTGTGTAAACAGAAAAGCGAGGAGCAAGTGTAAAATAGTAATTAGGGGGGAAAAAAACACTATTGAGGAAAGATTGCAGTCCTTAAAAACTAGCTGTAAGAACAACCATGATAAGAAACTGAACTGAATTCTTAAAAATGGAAGGCAATGGAGGCATTCCCCGGTTGTAACACCTACCATAAAAACAATAATTATTTGACATCCACGATGTAATCAGTGTCTTACCACCATTCGTGTAAGATCTTTAAAACATCCCCAAGTTACTGCACTGTAAAACAGAGGCATCAACTATGTGTGAACAAAGCTGTTTCAGAATTTCACTATAATGGTATCTATTCCCTGTAAGCTATTTTGTCATAGTTGGGAAAGGTCCTGAATTACATCAGTCTGCAATCTTCTTCTTATCTCCACTGTGCAGACAGAGACAGTATCTTCATCCACCCTTCTTTCTTACCTGAGTAAAACAGAAAATATCCATACCAAGTTTTACAAGCCTTGCTACGCATTTGATTTTAATGCTCCAATACACAGTTTCTCCAGGAAACTTAACTCCAAGCTGGTGTGAATGAACCGTGCATCTTATTAAATATTTTCTAGTTCCTTCAAAGAAGCAGCTTTTTTCTTCTGTGTAGTTATTGCGCTGAGCTGTAATTAAAAACAAGCAGATAGATTTTAGAAAAGAAATTATAAGAAACTAAGTAACAGTACAGCTTCAATATGGAAAATGTCATGGAGAGAACAAGCTTACATAAATGGGAATTTAGGGTAAACAGCAGAATTTACAGTGCATTCTGTAGGTGATTAATGCTTGCACCTTATTTCAGATCCCAGAGAACTCCAGATGATGAAAGATTTGGTAGCAGGAGTACTTTAGAGACATTTACTTAGAACACATATTTTGAAACTGCAAACATCATCCTGCATTCTTAGTATTTCTTCACTGAATCACTGTTACTTAATAATAAGCTAAGATTTATAGTCTTTGAACTAAGAACTGATAATTTTAATACATTACTTTTTCATAATCGTCCTTCATATCAAAGTACTGCCCAAGCTGCAGTGTACATTAATGTATTACTGAACTCAGTCCACGCTATCAGTTCTGTCCTGCACCCACTGCGCACCATTTCCCCATGCTGTTTGTGCAGCCATGTCATGAATTAGACCAGGGAACTTAACCTGGCAGAAATAAAACAACACTAATCAGAATTCCTGCAGGATAGCTATGCTGCTGATCAGTTTTTATAAAGGCTGTTCTGTCGCCATCAACTCAAGATGTGCTTCGTTTCAAACCTGACAGACGCTCCCCAGGAGACAGGTGCAGGAATCAGCACAACATTTGCTCTGCCATCGCTGCAGTACATTACATCAAGCTAAAAAGCTTGTTAACAAGAGCTGCAATTGTTTAAAGGAGGTAGTTTCTTTTTTTTCCTTTTTTAAACTTTTCACTTCTGAATATAGAAACGATCACACATCCTCATTCATACACTTTGAACCACCAGTGTAATTCACATCAAATGTGCTTCCATAAACAAATCTATGCTGCCAGCTGCGCATCCTGTCAGAAGGCAGCATTTAATCGAATACGCATCAGTTTTGTGACGACACATTCAAAACACTAGACTGCCCTTCAAATTACATGAGTAATGCTGCACATAAGATGATCACCTCTGCCTCACGAATTATACAAAGTGAGTACTTTGGAAATATTCAATGGGATTTCTGTATGCACTTAGATAATTTTCCTTAAAGTTTTCTACCTTTTGTGATGCTGTAGCTGCCCTCTGCTCTGCCTGGCTTAGTCGCCTTTGAAGCCTGCTGATGTATTTTCGATATTCCGCCATTAATTTTTCATCCTGTGTAAATGAAGTATCTTGTTACAAACGTAAAGTTCTCTTTACTGGATCCATACATATTGTAGTGAAAAGCCTAAAGCAAGAGGAACTGAATAAGTGGAGCTGTTTGCCACCTAAAATGAGACTGAAGGCACACTGCTGCCATATTATAGAGAATTTCCAGCTCAAATATGAATCATATGATTTTCCCAATCACAGTAATCTTCAGAGGAAGCGTTATTCATTTCACCTTCCTGAAGTAAGATGCACGAAAGCTGGTATTTTAATCGAGGTAATTTCATGTACACAATCTTACAATGGAAATAGTTTAGCTATATTCAAAGGGGAAAAGAATCTATGAGATATCTGTAGCGAGATTCTATCATTTGTATCCAATGGTACGTATAAAGTCTTTACCATTCTTTACCATTAGTTTCAGAACTAATTCTCACATCAAACCCTCTTTTCTCGTGCAAATAAAATAGAACTACAAAACACGTAAGATTTATCCTAGATGGAACTGGGTATTATCCCAGATTTATGACACATTCCAAAATGACCATGCTCTTAATATTTGATAATGCTTTTACCTATACACATATGTGCTCATGCAGTCTAAATTCTACTATAGGTGCAGTATGCTGAAAAACTGATCTCTACACGTGCTGTGTTACCTGTAACACAGTGCCTCCTCCTCCTTTGAGATACGCATGCACGCACAGGCGTGTCTTTGTAAACGTTGCCTCAACTGTCTAAAACTGCCAGATCAGTTACCATGAAAGATGACCTCTCCTTTACCTTTTCTAATAATTTGAGAGTAAAGTTAATTTGGCTTCCTGCCATTTGAACATGACAGTCAGCAAAAGCAGTGCTGTTTTCAAGCAATGTCTACTCCCGCCAAAAATCCCTTTTTTTTCTTTTTTTAAACCAGAAATGTAACTCAATAAGTTTCTTTCTGTTAAGATCCTAGAGTATTTGCATCAGGTTGTAACTGAAAGCAGTTGTCCTATCAGTCTCTATCTTACCTCAATTACTTTGTCATTTGCCATTTCCAGCTGAGAAGTGAGCTCCTGGGTGCGAAGTTTTTGTTGACTCAGCTCACTTCTATTAACCAGAAGAAAAGATGCTGATTAACACAAAGTAGTGCATCGCTTATCAGAATATGATCTCAAAGGTACTTTCTTGCATTGTAGGGGCTTGTGGTGTACATTTAATTACAGCATTGCTCTTGACACATTAATTGCAAAAGCACTGCAGACAGCATTTCATCACATGTATTCGGAACTATAACGGTAGAGGAAAGAAATGTACACGTTAGAATTACCAGAACTCTATCAGGAGCATTCAAAAATTTACAGCTTTTTTTTCTGTTAATTTTATCTTGTTTTACAGGCATATTATCAAATACACTATAAATTTGCACAGTACATTCACTTTCTGGATTAACGTTCTAATTAGTGTTCTATAAGTTGATCAATATGAACATTTTTTAGGGTGCTTTGAGGTACCCAAACCCAAATCTTTCTATGCTTTGTGTGACAGACAACAATGCAACATTTCATGAGGAAAACATTACCTTCTCCAAAGTGGTCTTTTAAACCCATTTTAAATCAAATGGGTTTCACTTATCCTAACTTTGTACAGTGCTGAAGACAAAAAAAAAAAAAAAGTATCCGATTTACAGGAGACATTTTTGAACTGGTGCTCAAAGGAAATAGTTTCTGTCAAAAATGGTGTGATCAAGATTCTTGCCATGTTTCACCTTCTAAGTTCAGGTTCAAACATATTTATGAAGAAGAATTTTCAAATCTGTTTCTTACTTTCCCTTCCCTCCCCAACTCAGAAGTATGCTGGAATACAACCGCTCGCATGGACACGCAGCACACCGACCGTGCCAAGAAAGGCAACTGAGCCTTCTGATTGTTAGCCCTCCCCTAAACACACACTGTGAGATTTTAATATTAAAATTCAGTGGTAAATCCAACTGTTGAATAATCAGTCTCTCCTGCATATTGTCTTTGCTAAGTGAGTAGGAAACAAAAGGAGTGCTTGTAGTATTTTGGCAGACAGGTGATAAATCCACCGGCTGTAGCAAGTACATTCTGCAGAGCTCTCATATAACAAATACAGCATGTGCCCGATGGTTCTTGCGTTGAGTTATACTGTAACACGCTTCAGTTACTCCCACCAGTTGTGAATTTTGTATACTGCTAGTACCTTCTGCTGCCTCTCATCCTGTTAATCTTTTTCTTTAATTAACATCTTAAAATAAGCAGTTATGGCTGCCAAATGTTACAGACGTGCAGCCAAGAATAATAGCTTAGAAATGGAGCAAACTTCTTCATCTCAAGACGCCGTGCGATTCACTCAGTGTACTGCGCAGGCCGTGGGGAGAAGGAGAGGGCAGTCCTATCCAACACGTCATACACAGGCAAAAAAAAAATAAAAATAAAAAAATTCCTCAGAGGGAGATGCGTTTCAAATACAGAAAAGATAAATCTGAGAACTCCAATAAACACATAGAGCTACAGATGAGTCAGGAACTCCTAAATGTGACAAAAATGTTTCAGGAGCAGAGAGTGGAACAAAGACAACTGAAATAGCTACAGTCAGGTAAGGAGAATATTATGACATAAGCACATTGTTTAAATTTAAATTTAAAAACAATATGGCAATGTGCTGTTTTGTAGATTCAGTTTATCTGAGAATAGAATTGTGTGTGTGTGTATATCTCTATATTACAACTATTACTTAGGTTAATTTGTACCTTAACTGAGTGATCAACCACATGTCTGAGAAACCAAAGTAATGTTAGTAGCAAATTTGACAGTATTGTTAACTTCCTGTCAAGTTTTCGAGTTATGAGATCTTTTCTCCCCATCTGTAGTTTTCATGTTATAATGTGCTGAAGGTCATTGCGTGGGTAATTCAGTAGTTTGACTGAATATGACGCTTCATTTATCTTTGTGAACCTTGTTCTGATCCCTGGTCCTACCAGAATCGTGCCCAACAAAAATGTGCTCTTGGCATCAACCATGGGTGAGGATTTTGGTAAGGCAGTATTGTATAGCCACTAGTTATTTGCCAAATTTCAACTGACCCCAATTATTTTCCTCATTTGCAGGGTTAGAACACAAAAATTGTGAAAAAACTGATTTGCTGCTGCTGAAATGCACCGCCCACTGCCTCGCTGTGCTCACAGCTGCTGTTTGGTCTCCATCAACGTTCAGCAAGTGTCTGGGAATGCCAATGGGTGCCATTTCTTCTGCATGGAGGAACTCAATTCCACACCTTTGCTCTATCTGCACTTCCATGTCAGATGCCATTGGGCCAGACTGCCCCTCTGCTGCCATCTGTTGCACGGCAACAACATGGAAAGGAATACTGGTGGGAAGGTTCAGCCTCTACTGCCATCCCACCAACATCCGCCTCTGACGTCGTGGGCCAACAGAATGAAACAGGAGGCATTACTTTAAGAGCAACCCTTGTGGTTTGAATGCAGGTTCACAGAACAGATTTCCCCTCATGTCTGCTACATTTCTGTGTCAGCATTTTGCTGCAGATAAATAAGGTGTAACGCTTTTGGCCCACTGTTACAATATTCCAACACTTCACATGAAAACTTTATGAAGGAGAGCAGCTTTTTCACAGACTATTTTAATTGCTTTAGAAGTCTGCAGTTTTAACTGCAAGTTGCTGAACTTGCCGCATCTCAGTTGCAAACCTAGATGCTCACCTGTGCCACTTCTGTAGTTTCATTTACAGAAAATAAGCTACAAGTTTAACAGCTTAGATTTGCCTAGCAAGAAACACTACCAAGTATTTTTCTTCTCTAGTTACTGCGCTTACAGAAGCTGTCAAAAAGCATTCGTAAGATCCAACCTCGTACATACAGCGACGCTGTGCCACTGACACTGCCAGCGACTAGCATAGCTCCCGGTGTCTCGCAGACACAGTGAACACTGCTAACTTCTTCTGAAGAAGACTTTTTGCCTTTTTTAAAACCTGCTTAGCAATCTTTGCAAAATGCAGTGTATTTAAAGGCAAAATAAATTCAGCCTATATCTGGACAGGTTTAAAAAAAAAGACAAAAAACCCAAACCAAAACCCTCAGGAGAGTCAAAAATGTTAAAGAGGGATTCTGTAGGACTTTTTAACTTAGAAAAATAGGCAAAAAAATGTTCTCTCTAATTGGACTTTGTATACTTTCAATCTATCTGAAAAACCGAACTAGACATCATAGGTAGCAATCCACTGCTGCTACAAAAAGCGTTCTGAATGAAAGGGAATACCTGGAAAAATAAAAGGGCTTCTAGGCTCATCAGTGGAGCTGCTATGAAAACAGACGGGTCATGAATAAATGTCTATATCAGTCATTCCTGTATTTCAAAGAGGAAGGAACTCAGCATTCCTCTGTTTGAGCAGATGTAAGGGAAACATGAGGTCATGGCCTGAATCAGTGACTGAGCACCTGGTGAAAGGTGGTGGCTGGCCTGGGGAGCACCTGTGGCCCATTCCCCCCCACCCCCTCCCACCCCAACGTGACCAGAAGGGATGGACCCTGGGTGGGGCTGCCCTGGGCTCATTTAAGAGCCAGCCACTGAGGGAAACATGTCTCTCTTGTGGAATCTGGCTGCTCCTTGGGGAAATGTCATCATCTTGGTGGGAGATCACCATTATGTGAGTCCAAAACTTTTTGTTACTCCTGTTTATGACCGTTAAGCTGTCCAGTACTTTACCTGGGATTGCTAGAAATCTATCTAGCAATCTCGCTTCTTTGTTTGCACAGCAGCAGAATACTCATAACACAACTAATCATGATAGACAGCGGGTCACTTTAAAGACATAAGAAACTGGTTTCTAAGAGATGAATTACTGTGTACTAAACTGCTATTTGCAAAGTTCACTGGAGGCTGAATTCACATCCTCTCCTAGAAAGATGGAAAAACAAGTTAGAGTAGTGGTATGGTAAATCTGCACGATGCTACTTTCCTTGTTCATGTTGAGAAACCTGTGTTCTATTTCCACTCACACCATAAGCATTCTGACAACTAAAAATGTCAAGCTATGCTTAAAAAAACTTGGACTCAAAAAACTGCAAAGAGGATACTGGGAATACTATGGTTCAAGCTGAGAATATGTAAACCATGAGAATAACGAAACAAGAAAAAGTTAAATATGATTACTTCAAAGGAAATAAAAGCTAGAATTCTTAGGTTTCCAATTTTAACATGGCAAAAACTCTGCTGCCTTTCTAACATAATAGCAACTTCTAAAATTAATCTGAACATAGAACTATACATAAGCGCATCCTGCACTTGGAGTGACTGAAGTTACAAGGGTCATTTCAAATTTCTCAAGTTAACAGAGCTGCACACTCTGAATTTTTCTTCTATAAACCACTTCCTAAAAGGTACATATGTTATATGCTTCTCTAACTGCTCAAAGAAATGAGACTTATGGACTCAGGCTTCCTGGTTTAGAGGTTATCCCACACCAGTCTCTCAGTCTCCTCTCCAGTTTTCAGCCTCTTTTTAAAGAGGGAGAGATCTTGAAGACAAACTTCTTAGAAGTTCTGTAAAAAATATCAGGCTAATATCATCTTTAATTTATAGGCTGTTTGATCTTACTGTCAGAGACTCCTGAGCTCAGACATCAAATAAAGCGTGAAGCAAACGCACATCTTTGCTGCTGTTGAGCCTGAGCCCATTTAAAGCTTGCCCTAACAAACCTCAAAACAATTCCTTCCAATCGCCAGCTAGCTGGCCAGACTGAGCGAGTGACAGCGTGCCAGCTTGCAGTGGGCCACAGTTTGTCTGCTACCTGCCAGCCAAAGACATGCGAGGAAGCTGATGTGGAGAAAGGGAGTACCAGAAAAGATAGAGGCTGCAAATCCACTGTGCGTGGATTAAGTCGTGTAAATTTTATCATTTGGCAGTGTGTCCACACAGTGAAAAGAAAAACCTACATGAATGTAGAAGTCAACTGCTTATTTCATAAACTGACCAGCATGGATTGGTAATACTTTAATGAATATTAAAGAAGCAAATACTATCTACAGCAGTATACATTTTAAACTAAGATAGATTTGCAGAACTTACATCAAACACAACTTGCAAATACCTAATTTCTTCTTGGGATACCACCTCCAGTCACCCATTTCCAATAACTCCACTGTTTCTCCAAACCAGTTCTGTTGGTTTGCATGTAAGTTCACAGGCACCCTTTGTGCTTGCATTGCCCAGCCTCTAGGAATGACACGTAATAGGTGTCTGTTGTGTTAGATTTCATGCTGGGAATAAAAGTAGGAGCCAGTTACCTGGCAACCAGTATGAATTAAGAGAAAAATAAAGTTTATATCATACTTGTGCTCAAGGCAATCATGTAATTTGTATCCTCATAAATGACTGAAAGTGCTTTTTTAAAAAAAAAAAAAGTGCATCCCAAAATGTCTTTTTTTTCCAACTTATAAGTCTGGAGACTCATTCCACACCTGCCACACCAGCTTTGATGGAGACTGTTCTGAGTAGTTATAAATATAGGAATTTTCATAATACAAATCTATTTTTTTCTAAACTGACAATTCTTTTCTGAAAGAGAAAATTGAAGAGAGTGTTTTCCATTTACCTTTTGTCATTACAAAATTCACACACATCAAGATGCAAAATTTTAACTTCAGCGGTTAGCTGCTAACTTCACTAAGAGTGCAGTCAATGTTCTTTTGAGAACATTCATTCTTTTTGTTTTGCTAGAAGCACGTCATCTACTCTGGGTGACGTGCTCTTCATTGCTTTCCACCACAGATCATACCAAACAGCAACTAGAACTGTAGCAGCTGCCAGCAGAACAAGAAAACTGCACTTACTTTAGCTTGTTGATCCTGGCTTCTGTAGTTTCAGTAAGAACTTTGGTTTCTTCTTTCCATCGATTTGTTGCTTTTTGCTGAGCTACCAACAGACGTCTCAGTTCTGCAGTAGACTTCTGACTGGTGTCTTCCATTTCCTTCAGCCGAACTTCATATCCACGTTCTTTCACGGCATGCTCATGCTCCATAGTGCTTATCTAGAAAAACGTACAAATAGGGTACAATCAAGTCTCTCACTTTTCTCTTTTTTCTTTTTTTAAAGCTCTTGAACTAGATTTATAAACGTTTACGGAAAGCATGTAACATACAATAACTAAACTTGCGATTATATACTTGAAAGCGTGATCCCAAAGCCAATTTAAGCAAATAGTGCAACTGACAATGAAGATCTGGAATTTGAAAAAGTGAAATCAGTTGAATAGCCGAAATAGTAATATATTTTCCTTCATCTTATGAAAGCATAGAATATTTGGGATCTGTTTATCAAGCAGAAACTGAGTTACTCAATAGATTTTGAGGACACACAATGCTAAGACAAAATTTCTTGTAAAGGAAAAAGAGCAAGCATCATTGAAACTTCCACCTCCAATTTAAACTTAAGAGCATTTCTAGGAAAAAAATAAATTTATTAAGCAAACATCAATATTACATTTAAATAAAAGAAACCCAACTATGTAAAACATACCCTTATTTTAGCTTTTTGCTGTGCCTCTGTGGCCAGTTTTTTCAAGCTTTCCATTTCTTTTTGCAGTTGTTCGTTCTCTTCCTGAAGTTTTAACCTTTGTTCACTGATGAAGCCACTCTGTTCTCTTTCTGAATCCAGATTGCTTTGCAATTTACAGATAGTATTCTGGCAACGGGATTTCTCTTCCTCAAAGCTGAAAGAAAAGTCTTTTTTTTTTTAAACTCAACTCCATTTCATGTTTTCCTAATGTTATTTCGCTGAAGCTGTGATGGTTTAGAAGATAGGGGAAGCTATGTCTGTAGGCAGCAACAAAACCTTAAGAGATCAATTGGCCCAGTAGGATAATGCCTCTATTGCTGTTAGGAGGTGATCAGGAGGCAAACTGAAAGCAAAAAAAAAACCAAGTTCTTCATACAGCTGTATTTCAGGTATGGAGCTCTTTGTCCACTACGGCGTAGATGAGAAGATTTTACAGAGACTCAAGTAATCCATGTAACAGTAAGAGCAATAATTAAAAAGAATACATCTCTGATGCCATCTCTGGATGTTTTTAAGCAGCCCATCATTGCTGGAATGCTGGCAGAATGAAGCATCACTGTCAGCTTGTTCTAGTGTTCAGTTTTTCCATAAATTACTACTTTCGGACAGTTCTGGAGAAAATATATACACAGGTCACTCTGAAAGTAATGCCTCCTATTTATTTCCTTGCAAACTACAACAGATACAAATAGCACAGAAACACTATTTGATAGAGAACATTCTCAACTACAAAACACTGTTTTTCAACATAGCCACCACTGTTATCTTTGCATTTTTCCCAGCAATGAACAGGAGCCTGTATGTCGTGCTTGTAAAAATCTGTACTGTCCACTGCCTCCCTGTGCTCACATCCACTGTTTGGTCTCCATAAATATTCAGCAAGCATCGAGGAATGTCAGCCGGTGACATTTTTTCTGCATGGAGGAATTCAACTCCACACCTTTGCTCCATCTGCACTTCCATGTCAGACTGCCGCTCTGCTGCCATCTGTCACACAGCAACAACATGGAAAGGAATACTGGTGGGAAGGTTCTGCCTCTACTGCCATCCCACCAACATCCGCCTCTGATGTTGTGGGCCAACAGAATAATAATATAGGAAGCATTACTTTCAGAGTAGCCCTCAAATAGTCACACCACGACTGACCTGTATTCAAGCAGTGCTTCCAGACACTGTTAGTTTCTTTAGTGCTTCTTGTTCAGTGGGAAGCGTAGCATCACGCTAGACAATATTTCAAATGCTCAAAAACTAGTGTTAGGGTGGGAAAGGAAGGCAAGAGAAACAAAAGACTTTTCAAACATCCATTACTTACTTCATTTCCAGCAGCTTCAGTTTATGTTGTGTTGTCTGTAGACTCAGCTGAAGGTCACATTTTGTAGTTTCTGCAAGTAGATATTTCTGATGCAGATGCTCTAGTTTTCTACTGTCAGATTCATCTCCTCTGTCTTCCCTGCAAATCTGAAGAATAAAATTACATGCAAGATCATCTTTACCTTGCATTGGTGATTGATGCAGTAGTAATGACAAGGAGGCTACTCCTCCCTGTGTCCTATTGTCCAGTGATTTAAAACAAAACTGAATTTCACTGAATTTCAGTGTTGCTGCTGCAAAGGTTTTCAAAGTTCTTGCATTTGTTTAGTTTTCAGCATATTGCACTTAAAATGTAACTGGAATATATACCAACACTCTTCTAGATTGTCAAACATTTACTTTTTACGCAGCTCAGAGAATTCTTTTTCAGTTTAATATTAAAAGCTTTAAAAAGCTTTCAATATTAAAATACTGACATGTGTATTTACTATTAAGAAAATCTACTACTAAGGATCATAGCACTATCCTTCATTCCAGTATTAGGGAAAAGCATGGGAGATGGGGGAAAAAGAAAATCAACGCGTCTTCTCATACCGAAGACAGATCTTAAACATGATGTAAAAATGCACCCAATTGCCTTTACCTTTTTAAGTTCTTCTTCCACTGCTCGCTTTTCTCGAATGGCTCGTTCCATTTGACACTGTTTTTCACCACATTCCTGTTTTAAAAAGTCATTTAAATAAATGTAATCAAAAATACCTTCATTAAACTGCTAATGGAATGAAGTGGAAGACTTCACTTGATTTGCTTTTACTTGAATTAAATATTTAACTTGATAAACGGAAAGTCTCATGTTTTGCTATCAAAAGCATTTTCAAAAGTCAAGATCATACCATCTGAAGAGCTGAAAGTTCTTCTGTTAATCGAGAGATCTGCATGTTATATTGTTTCTTTGCAGCGTCAACCTGCGATCAAAAACAAAGCAAAACTAAGAGATTAATCATGCAAACTGTTTTTCCCACTCTGTTTTTACATATAAAATCATAGAATCATTTAGGTTGGAAAAGATCTTTATGATCATCACTTACAACCATCCACCTAACACTAGAAGTCCACCACTAAACCGTGTCCCCAAGCACCACATCCACACATCTCTTAACTACCTCCAGGGATGGTGACTCCACCACCTCCGTGGGCAGCCTGTTTCAATGCCCAACTACTGTTTCCTTGAAGAACATCCTGATACACAATCTAAGTTTTCAGCCACTTGTGAAAAGAACAATGAAAATTGTCAGAACAGGTACTATAAATTTTCATAGTTTCTCTACCAAATTCTGTGTCCTGGGGTACTGAGTTTTTTTTATCAGCTGTACTTTGTAGACGTGTCTTACTTGTCTAAAGGGAGGTATATTTCTAAGTACTGTGATGACAAAAATGCAATCGTATAACTATGAACAAGTCCTATCACCTGAACGTATGCAATAAGCATCAGTAAGTTTCAAGCTGAGGCCATATATTTGTAAACTAAATACCTCTAACAATGCAACAGCCAGTCTGTTAATGTGCTGCTATATAGAATTTCTGAAACAAGTGCCACATCTTCACCTTCTCTAGATCAGTATCTGCATGGACAGCAATACTTTTGGTTCATGAGATGTAAGAATGTCATTTGGGTTGGAAGAGTACCCATCTAGATAATGAAGCTGAAGAGCACAGTACTGTCAGTGTGCTGCCATTGCCGCTTATAGTATCAAAACATTCGTACAAAAACTGCTGACATGTCCACGCATAATATACAATAATTGAACTCTAAGTTCATAGTTGATTCTTTCTAAACAATGTAACTTACTGCCTTTCTAACTTTTTCAGCAGTATCTTCTACAAGCTGAGACATTTCATCTTTCATCTTTTTGATTTCCTCTTCCTTTTGTTTCTTCCTAAACAGTGCCTAGAAAAAATAAGAACTTGAAATATTACTGATAATGCTTCAGTTGTCATGTCATATCTAGAATTGAGAAAAGAGTTAATTTTTACCTTTTATTCCTCATACTTAGGCTTTAGGGAAATGCTGTTAAGGATAAAAATATCTTACTAGGGAAAAGGACCTAGCAACTTCAAAGATGGCCAGCAGGAACTGGAGGACATAAAACGTGGTTTTTTCTTCCCATTTTGAGCAAGAGTCTAATAGGTGAAGAATTTTGGAATTGTAGGAGATAAGGGCATAAAGCAAATGAGATGCAGAAGGTTATGAACAAACAAGGAAAGGAAGTAGCATGCCAGAAAGAGGCCAGAGTATCCTGAATTATTACAAATATGTGGGAAGAAAGTCTCTAACAAGACAAGAATCCTCTTTTGTGTAAGAAAAATAATCACACAAGTTACAGGGCACTGCAGTAATGACCAGAACCCCTAAGTTTTGTCAGGATTTTAATATCTTCTGGAAACAGGCCAGAAGGCAGCAGGATCTCTTTAAAGAGTTATCCCTCCTTTCAGACAAGGCCTTCCTCCGTTCTTGCAGAAGTGAAATCAGCGTGAGCAAAAAAGGCAACTCTAACTCTTGTATTCCAAAGGGATAAAGTTATTTTAGATTCTCAAGAGGTTCCTTAGGTTTGAAAAGCAACTTCAGACTAAATGGGAATGTTTATTTCCTTAACTGCTCATCTGTTCAATATGCTAGTCCAAACAGAATAAATTTAAGATTCTCTATTTGTTCCTACGGACAGTAAATAATCTGCACTTAATTTACTGATGGCTAAAGTCTGTTAGACACATTGAAGTTCTGAATGCCAGCCAACAGAGTTCATTAGATTGCTAAAAGCCTGATTTCAGCTGAAGCTTAGCATGAAAACACAGAAATGCCCAGATCAGACAGAAGTTTACCAGTCCCTGTACTCGGTCTCCTGAAGGGGCAAGCAGTAGATACTTTGGAAAAGTGAAGAACTGGGAAAAAAGGGTGACTTTTTTTTTTTTTTTTCCTCCCCATTGATAGGTACTTTAAGACTTGCTGGGTTAGACCCCACCTTTAGGAAGTTTGGCGGATTCTTCTGTTTGGAATTTGACTGTTTTTGCATCCATATTTTTGGCATAAACAAACCCTGTAACAGTTTAATCAAATACTGTTTAAAACCTTTTGTGTTACAGCCTCTCCTATGTGTCCAGTCCTCTTTGCTGACTTCTGCACCTTCCTAGTTCTCCTGTCTTATCTGAGATGTGCCAATCAAGACTGCAGGTTAAGGTGCACTATGTTTAAAAGTATTTTTCTTAAACCTCATTCTGAACATTCTATTAATCATATTGAGTACCACTGAGGATTGTGTTGAATGTATTTCGTAAGAACCTTTTTTGATCGCAGAACAGCAAGTTCAACACCCAGTACAGCATAGTTGAATTTCATCTGCCATTCTAACTCAAATCCCCTGCAGTTTTTTCCTGACTGTAGATTTTGACTTGTGGATCAATCACTTTTTCAGAAATCTTCTGAATAATTAAGATGTGAATGCAAAACTCATTCTCTTGGACTTACGTCCATCATAGGAAAAAAAGTCTCTCTAGTTTCAGCTTTTCTTTCCTAACCATTAATGTTATAAATACATAACAGCGCCTCTCTTCTTATTCTGACAGCCCAATTTATTTTTAAGCATTCAATAAGATTTATACTGTATGACAAATCTAAGCAATGTATGGTCAATGTTACAAGTTAGCTCTCTTCTGCATTACTAATTTTAGTACAACAGACATAAAAGAAATTTGGCTGTGTATGTGCGCACACCTTTAAGAATACATAACTGAGCACTTCACAACTGCAAGCAATGAAAATTTTCTAATACCTAACAAATGTCTTCACCTTACCTGGCTTTTTTGTAGGTTAGCTTCTTCTAACAGCTGTATGCAATCTTGGACTTTTGCAACTGCGTCATACTTCTCCTTTTCTAAATTAGTGCACTTTGTCTGAAGCTCTCTGATTTGTTTCCCCAGGGCTGTTCTTTCTGTTCTCAACTGTTCAGCATCTTGGACAGTAACACGTAATCTAAAAGAAATTAATAATTTTACTCATTTAACAATGCAAAGCTAAATTAAAGCACTTATTTCAAACTAAGCTCATAAGGAGTAGATAAATTGCCAAAACTGCATTCCTGGTTCTCCGTCTGTTTTTGGGATAGGGTCTTTATGTTCAGCCTTTGTCATGCCCTAGAAAACAGCGGCATTGAAGGAGCCAGCTCAGATACCTAGTCTCAGAAAATCCTTACAACTATATTGCTATCCAGGGATACATCACTTAAAACTGTTCCATGTTAAAACAGAATAGAACAGCCCCAGAAGGAATGAAGTCATCTTCTGTGGAGGAAACGGAATAATTAGATGTTGCAGCTAACAAGAAAACACAAGTAACTTTGCATCAGCTCAGAAATTCTTATTGTTTAATTATGGTTGTTAGTATTGGCAGGCATGAGAACGGGCAAGAGAGTCTCAGAGCTATTATCAAAAAAATCTCAGTTCCGTAAGTGCTGCTTGTTCAATAGAGTGCACAGTTCCAAATATGCATGCTGAGCACTTTGGCAACACTTGGGCTGCCTTTTCAAGCCGTCACGCTGTTTTACTTTTTAATATATTTACAACAAACCATACACAGACAGAGAGCCACTCTATTAAGCACAATTTTTGGAGAACCAAAGGCCTATAGAAAATAACAATGCTAACAAATTCCTTAAGACTTTATAAAATAAACAAGAGCCTCCACAATGCTCAGACCAGTAAAATTCATTAAGTAGAGGTAGCCATGCAATTCTGTGCAAGTATTCTAGGCACTATTTGACCACACAAACACATAAGCAGTAGTTATTTGTTTTCTAGGGTTACTGAAGAGTTCACAGGGTGGTGAACAAGAAGGGAAGATGAACAGTCACACAATTATTCCAAGAAGAAATTTACAAATTCTTTTTACCTATAAAGTAATTTGTCATTCAAAAATAGTTTATGATACTTGAATCAAAATTACTGTGCTCAGCTAAGTGGGATATCCTTGGAGAGTGAAGGGGAAGAAGAAAACATAGAGAAGAAACCTATACTCTTAGATCTTCCAGTAGACAGTGCTGGAATTAAAGTTCTATTCCTTATCAGGCATTCAAACAATGTTTGTGATTCACATTGATTGTAAAGTACGCTTTAACAATGTTATTAAAATAATTATTTTTGTATATAGTGATGAACTAAGATGTGAAGCCAAATTTTGTTTACCACAGACAGAAAATCTCTAATGGCCTCAAAAGCAGCTTCTTTACATAAACATTTTCAAATTCCAGATTCTAATTTTTCTTTAGAACTCTACCTAATGCTGATGATAGTTGAAAAACTGGAATTTATGCGCTGGAATAAAAATATATGCCTTTTTTCTACATTACAGCCAATAAAATCAGGTACTGTTTTATCATTTTAAACACATCATAGATTATATTTTACTGTCTCCAGATAATAGAAAGAGCTATAGAGAACTACTCAGAAATACAAAACCCAGAGGCTGAAAAAGACACCATTATATTTTATCTTGCTTGTACATATCCTGTTAGTAACACCCAGTAAGATGTCTTTACCTTGTTTCTAATTGTTTTATACTAGACTGCATTTGCTGCAAGAGTTTGTCAGATGCTGCTTCTTTTTGCTGGGCAGATACCACATCTTCTTCCTAGAAAGAATATATATATTTTCCAAGCAACATCTGAGTTTCACTTATAAAAACAAAGATATACTAATATAAAACAAGCTAGAGAACAACTTGCAACTTATTTAACACCAGCAATGAGACAACTGAGTACTCATTTGGTTGCAATAGAAAGTTACTCTTTTCTCTAGAATACCTTTCTCTCCAATTGGCCTTGAAGCTTCTCTGTCAATTTGGTCATTTCATCAGCCTTAGCCCTTGCTGTCTGCCCATCTATTTTGGCTTGTCTGTATAAAGAAAACAGACTGTGAATTACACTTCCATTATGACGGGAAAAACAGACTCTAACAACATCATGAAATAGCTGTGAAAGGCAGTCAGATTTCATCAAACTGCTTTGATATGGTGCAGGAGGGTTTCCCCTTGAACTTACTATGTGGAACAATGAGAAAGAAATACCAAATTAATCAGAAACTGGTGTACGTTGAGTAAATATTTGGGAGGACTAGGCAATCAAAAACTGAAAGCGATTCCATAACAGAAATATAATTGGCCTCAGATATTTAAGAAAGAGATCTTTTTTAGAATTAGATTTCACTTTTTAAAGCGCTTTGTCCTAGGAATGAAAATCATTAACCATTTATCAGGAATTTAATTGATGTGCATTGTAATCTAAAGAGGCTTGACAAGAGCAGGAACAGAAAAGGAAAAAAATGGACTAGTTAATGAAGCAGACTTTCTCTGCAGTAGAAAAGCTCATTGAAATAAGCAACGCTCCAACTCCTCTGACTTGGGAAAACAAAGACATATAGAGTCCTTCACCTGAGCTGTAACCCAATTATTCAGGCTTTGCATTAGGATAAATTTAAAGACCAATGATTGAATGTATGATTAAGTTTTAAAAAAAAAAAAGAGCAAACTAATGCAAACTGGAGCACTAGTAAGTCATGAAAGAAGCTAGAAACTATTTAATACTTTTAAGAATCAACTTAAAAAATTCCTCATGGAAATAAAACCCAAAGCAAATTAATTACTAAAAATGAATTATAAAGAGCAAATTCAACTTTATATCAAATTCAGGGATGTGTGTTTAAAAAGCAACAAATTGATTCTAAAGATGCAACTTTGACTCTTCACTGTGCAATTTATCTTTGACGCAACCTTGGCAAGCTTTTACATCTCTGCTAAGGTTCTGAAACGCAGATAGTCTCCTCTCCTCTACCTGCCACATAGCCTATGGTTTAAAATGGGAGTTTTAAGTGTTGAAATTTCAAACTACTTTGAACATTCAAATTTTAGAACTGTAAAGAGTAAAAAATACTTGGATTTTGTACAGACTGTAAGCTAACAAAACTTCTGGTTTGCTTTAACATTGAACACCTTGTTCCTTTCAAGTCAAACATGTAGTGTTACCCATCTCAGGAACCAAAAATGCTAACTGGAGATATGGTACCCTACCACTACTGATACCCGTTTATAGCAAACCATTAAGAAGCATTAACTGCAACTATTTTAACTATTGCTGTCAGGGAGGCAGTTTGCAGGACAAAAAAGAGCATTAAGTTAGAAAAGCCTAAAGAAAAGATTTTTATCATTTTTACATTGCCTGGTTTATACCTCAGTTGTTTTTGTAGCTGCTCTAGTTCCACAGTCTGTTCCGTTACAGTTTTCAGAAACTGTTGATTGCTCTGTAAAACAAGAAGAGATTTGTAGAGATTTTTTCTGCTTCTACTACTAATGAAAACTCTGAACATTCACTCAGATACTCAACATCTTACGAGATTTTTCTGCAAATTCCTGTGGCTTACTTCAGTTTTCATTACCTTAAATACTTTATCATCAGCAGTGAGCACTGTTGCCTCATAATTAGATTTCATTTCCATAACATTTATAAATATGCTGAAAAACTCAAACCTGAATGCATCTAGGGAATGCAGCTGTTTTAACCACGATAAAAACCTGGCTTGTTATTCTTGCTCTCCATTTCACATTTTTCAGTTTATTAGTTCAAGAAAGGGCATCTTTATCCCATGACTCTTTATGTCTTTGGCAATAGACCTTCTCAAACACTTTGGAGAGTGTAAATATAAATAGACAGCCTTTACCTTAATGCTGTCTCCTTCAAAGAATACAGATATTTCGGCATGTCCCCCAAAATTTCTTTCCAATATTACAATTCTAAGCATCCAGTCATTGTTTTTAGGTACCTCCTACGGCTTTGCTTTTATCTAGCAGATTAGTCTGCAACTTCAAAATGCTCACGATAACTGTTCTGAAAACTCATTATGTTCTCTTGAGATTGCTTTCAGACAGCAACTGTCTGAAAAATTGTAGCTACTCTTAGAGAAAAACTGTAGCTACTCCCAGAGAACAGTTGATAGAGATTACTGACTATGAAAGGTAAGATTTCCCTCTCCAAGAGCATTATTGTCTCCTACTAAAACTAGTGAAATAGCTTGTGAAGAGAACTGCTTGCAAGATACAATTCTATATTAATCTGCAATAATACTACTCAGCATCAGTAAGGGCTTGAATTGACTTTTATACTATTTTCAGCGCTACAGTTCACGACTGATGACAACTTGAAAGAATTTAAAGGTAAGCAAAAAGAATGACATCTTAAAAAGACAAAGAACATTTAAATAATTCATTGGTTTCTAGACAAGTTTGCAAATATGAGTCACACAAGGTTTTTTCCAACTAGATGTGCTGGAGGGATATTTTCATTTTTGTTTGTACTCCAGGGCTCCAGCAGGAAAAAAAAAATCACTAGGTCACTGCTCAGGTTTTACTCACCAATTCTATTTTCTCATTGGCTGCATGCAGTTGTTGAGTTAGCTGGTGAAAGTTAGTCAGTTGATCCTAAAAAAGAATTCAGCTTCTTATAATCATTACCATCATAAAGAGCATGTAATTATCACAGTCACCTGAAAAAATTTTCAAAGAATTCCAACATGCTTTTTTATGTTTTAATTAGATTACTTCCAGCTTTTGACCTGGTAATCTGGTAAATCAGATTTACTAATGCAAAATGTATCCAAATTTCACTCATTTACAAACCTCCTCTTTCTAAAACCCATGCACGTAATACCACAATAGGAAAGCCACACAGATTATGAGGGTACTAAAACCTTTTTTGCTAAACACAGTAGCAGAAATATATCCACTAAGAATTAAAAAAAAGTCTGCCTGCATGAAGAGTCTTAATTTTCCCTTTGCTATACAGAACATCTCGTGTCCATACAGAAAATTACACGTGAACTTCAGCTCTGTCTTCCTAGGAAAACTTGAACAATGCAAAGCAGTAATCTGCAGCATACTGAATGTCTTCAGAGCACAGCCAGGACTCAAGTTTCTGAGCCGGAATATATTCTAATTGTGCTGTGTTTATGTAACAGTTTCATGGTCAAGCACATGCAAGCAATCTATTCCAACAACTAACTCCATCACAGGGGCTGGACAAGATAAATAAGGATCTCATCGCTAATCTTCGCTGTGTTGTCAATTCTGATTCTAGTTAGTCGACCTCTAAATGCTACTTCCTGCTCCTTCATTAAAAGGAAAATGTAAAATAAAGCCGTTTCAACTGAAAAGTCTGTGGCAGACAAGTAGTGTTTTTAGCTGTAGAAAGGAACAAATTCCTGCTATGCAGGTGAGCCATAACTGCACTCACAAGTCTAGTGTACTTGAAAATGGAAAGCAAATTTTATAGATCTAGAAGTAGCTGCAGTGAGGTACACATACACAAGGAAGGAGTCTATTAGTTCTTCAAACACAGAGCATCCTTAAATAGCTCAGAGCAAAACAGTCTAATTTATCTTTTCTGAACTAAGATTTCCTGAAAGCTAACCAGGCTTTGTCTAAGCAATCTAAGACACTAACAAATAGCTTAAAGGTGTTCCCAAGAAGCAGCTGAACAAACGGAATGCTAAACACAAACTAGCATTATAATACTGACAAACTTGATTTCTGAGTTTACATATGCTTCTTTACTGAATGACAAAAGGAAATTGAAACTACTTTTCCCACTATTCCGTTCTGTCTTACAGACAAAATCCAGGATTCAAAGATAGGTTAAGTTACTGTCCATATAATTGAAACAAATAACTTTTTCAATCCTAACTGTGCATTTGTCCAATGAATCATTGACTACATTTGACCACTCAACTTTTGATGACAACTATTACAGAAAACAATCAGCAATACTGCTAGAACCACCCTGTTTCCAGTTTGGCTACAAACACACTGAAAATCTCTACGGTATTCAGAGGCATTCCAAAATTAACAAAAATGTAAATGATGATTACTTTCTGTTTCTGTCTTTCAGCCACGTGGATTTGTGCTTCAGTCATGCATTCCTGGTACTGCTGCTGGAGTCGATCAAGCTCCTGTGATACAGTCTGCCAGAGCTGTACTGCTTGTTCTTTTTCCTAAGAAGTTACAGAACAACGGTCTCTAAAATATTTACAGTACTTTTCCCTTTGTCTGTTGTCCCTTAAAAGAAAGTGCCTTTTTTGTGCTCTTCTCTGCACACATTACAACCACATCAAACACCAAATTCGGAGGCAGAAAAACAGAACGTTTACAAGTTCAAATTCCACACAGACAAGAACTGCAAGTTTGGCGCTATTTTTAACAGCCCTTACCAGAAGCAAAACTCCACTGAAATTCTGAAACTGTCAAACTCCTATAGTTGTTTACTTAAGGGTTACGTTATATATAATACTCAAATACCAGAATTCAGGTGTCAATTTACCTTTGATTTAGTCCAGTGCAACAGGATTGAAACATCATGGTAATACGTTCAGGTGATTTTGCTGGTCTTTACAGACTTAAATTACTTTCCACCTTCCATATACACTTGCCTCCTTGTTTCATATTGCAATTTTTTTTTGCAAATTTAAATGAAAATGTCCACCTACCACAATATCTTCAATAAAATATTTTATTCATGTTCTAGACAAGAATTCAACATAAAGGTCAAGTAAGCAAGGTAAATTTAGAGGCACAAAATCATATAAAAACTTTCCAGTTGTATGAAACTAGAGAGTATGAAACTAGAGAGAAACTTCCTTCAGTTGAAAGTGTAAGTACTTGGGTTTTTTTAGATACATAAAAACCAAGAAGGCCTCAAACTGATGTCAAGGAACTGTTAAAAATGAATTCCAATCGAAGAAATGAACTAGCTTTCCCTAATCTGCCAAGGCACAAGAGAAATAAAGCAGTACAAGTGATTCATCTCACACACCTGATTGGTCAGTTGTAGTTGTTCTTGCAGGTTTCTCAGCATTTCTTCATCTGCAGGAATATCGCTTCCCAGAGGCATGAAAGGAAGAGCCTCCAGTTGCATCTCAAGAGCCTCTTTCAACTCTGTGTGCAGCCTGAAATTCAAAGGAGTAAGTTCAGCGAAGTATTTATTTACCACAATGCTTTTAAATTAACTGAAGTACTGTACCTACAATCCGTATGCACCATATAGACCTAACTCACATTTAAATCTACTCAACAAGATATGTTCTATAAAACCAAACAGTTTTAAATAGTTTGCTATTTAGTTCTTTAACAGAGATGTGGCTAAGCCTCCTAAATCTGGTGCTGTAACCTATATTAAACACTTCAAAAAGTAATATTAAGCACCTTCGTATGAAATCTTCAGCTATTAAGTGGACTCAAAAGATTTCAAAGTCTTAGGAAAAAGAGTTTAATGTTTAAAAATCAAGAAAAACAGCAGCAGTAGGTAAGTGCACTTATTTACCTCTCATTTTCCTTGGTGACTTGTTCAAACTTTTGTCTCATCTCATTCATCTGTACCTAATACAAAACCATGCAAGAGTAAGGTCTTGAGTGACAAACTTTGGCAATTCATTCTTATTGTTTCAATGAATTATACTGAAAACATGGATGGTGTAATTCAGCACAACAGAGTAAATGAAAGTAAGACGTTCTTTTATAAGATGAGTCTCGGGATGCCACTTGAAATTAACAGCTGCTAAATCCTGTTAAGAAAGTTACACCTGAGCATTTAGAAGTTATTATGAAAATTAAAATGTAGCTTTGGGAAATCTTATAGCTATTACAGATTGATTTTTCATCAATTATTCATCAATTCAAGTTCTTTTAAGGATACAGTGGACTATATCCTTACGCATCTTGTACACAGTAAGCATTTAAGAAAAAAATAGAAAATAGTTAATTCAACTATTATATAAATAAATTTTCTCCTTAAGTGTTTTATTCACTGAAGGGGTGCAACAGAAGCTTAATGCTTCTAATTAAATCAACAATCCTTGAAGACTATTTGTGGAAGCTTTACAAGAGTCATATCAAAAAATTAAGTGCACTAAAAACTGCAGTGTAACTTTTACATGTAGATCTCCAGTAAAATCTGCTGTTTGTTCACCATAGATTTTAATCATTAAACACATTGCTTTGCTTTTCTGGGATCACATGAAGCTTTAGCTTCATTTTCCTGTGGTTTGAAAGGAAGACAGTTCCCTCTCCCCAAGGCTTCATGATAAATACTTGAATTATTTGAGTCTGAATAATTAAGAATGTAGAAGTTTGGGTGTTATCTACGCTTGCAAGACTGAGCTGGATTGCACAGCTAAGAGCAGACCTTTAAGGAAAGGAGGAAACAGCCGTCTCATCTCAATGCTGCCTAGGAAAATAGCTGCCACCATATCAGAATGTCTGGTTAATTAAAACACACCTATTTTGTTTCACACCACCACTTCCCCAAACACACAGTGATCTGTGCAACTTGGACAGATTCCCAACCGTTTCAGAGAAAGCTCTCTGTTCATGTATTTGAGGCAGACCATAGTCCAGCAAGTTTATGAAGCATGATGCAAGCACACTTTCCTCTACTGAGGAAAAATAATGATCTGCATATTAATACTATTAGGCACTAAGAAGTCTGAAATGTTAGAAACAAATACCTGATAAATCTGCAGCTGTTCCCTCATTTCTTCCAAGTGTTTTTCATACTCCACAACTAGCGGTGGCAAGCTGTAAAGCAGAAATACATGCTTAGAATCCATTTGTAAAGGCTGAAACATTGTTCTGATAATTAACTAGTTTCACAGAATTCTTAATCTAGAAAACAGAACAAAACGGTCACTTCTCTTTATTTCTAAGCCCAGCATTCACTAGCATCAAGTGAACAAATTTAATTACTAACTTTAAAGTATGATCATTAACCACGGACTTCTTGTGCAACAGAAGTAGAACACATACTCTAAATGAGCTTCAATACATCATTTTCATGTATTGCATGAAAATGTATGATCTATGTATTTTTTGTATTTTATACATAGATCAAAATCCCCCAAAACTAGAAACTAGACTGTTACTGATATCAAATACAACAGTAAAGTGACCTATAAGATGACGTAAAAAATAAATGTTTTATTTAGATACTTCTTTGTTTTTGACGTGGCTTTTGAAGTAGTATTTCCTTTTGAGGTAGCATTCCCACTTATTTGGAATCAGTTACCTTTGGCCCATCATCCTGGATCCTGATATGCCCACACCTCCAGGGACAGTTTTCTGTAATTATTTTATATGTTAGTACTTGTACATGGCTGCATGCAGTTTTTATTTTTCATATGCAATCCAAAGTGTTTTATTCTGTCTGTATTGAAAAGGCTATACAGTATCCCCAACAATCACTTTCAGGTTTATATTAAAAATCCATGAATTTTGGCTGAATTTGAAAAAATTATATATATATTTTTTCCTGGAGATGCTTTCATGTAATGCATAACAACTGCATCTGATGTGGAATCAGCTCTTTCTTAAAAGAAAGTGCAAGTGCCAAGTTCACTTCTGTGCATCTCATCCCTTGCTTCTGCACCGAGTTTTCAGACAGGCACATGCTATTCACCACAAAACATTATCTCCACGTTAGACTGGAAGAAGTCTATAGAAGTTAAAAAGTCCACTTTGGAGAAATCAAGTGTTCTTTCAGGGATATGCTCTCCCACAAATGACAAACTTGAAAATGCTCAAAAAGAAAAAAAATAAAAAAATCCACCATTACAACAGTTTTATTCAGCTGCTGTTCAGAAAAACTAGAAGTAACTCTACAGTTGTGTGGTGGGCTCAAAGCAAGGCAAGACCACGCTGAAAGGGACTGTGTTATATGTGTATGAAAATACATCTCAAATTTTATTTTTTTAACAAATTTCATTCCTCAGTTCACATACCTCCGCTGTACCACTCAAAACCTCATCCATTTCATGCTGTCCAAACGCAACATTTAGCTTCTGATCTGAAAAATACAATGAAAGGTAAAAGATCACACAACAGCGACCATTAACTAGATAAACCTGACTGGCAGTCAGAAATATGTTTTATGCTGGAGTGCTCTGAAGGCATGTAATATGCTTCAGAACGTTCTTCTATTTAGCAAAATTATTTCTGTGAAAGTGGAAGCTGAAAAAACCTAAGACTAACAAAAAATAATGAATTTTCCTATTATTTTCTTTTAGAAATTAAATACAAATATTTTTTGCCTAGAAAAGCCACAAACATACACAATACCTTAATGATTCACAAGGACCAAGTCACACCATGTAGCCAAATCAATTAGCTGGATATTTGAAAATTAACCTGCTGTTGGGAACTGGGCCCTGCAGTTCTTAACAAACATTCAGCAAACTCTGGTCCAAAGAACTTCACTGACAAATGATGCTGAGCACTCCAGTATATCCAGAGGAAACTCAAGCAAGACAGATATGCAGTCTGTCGGTATCTGCATTTTCAGAAAGAAGCAAAGCATAAAGTTAACAGCAGCAAAATTTTGCACTGCTGAGCCACCAACATCAACTAAGGCATCCGTCACACCTCCTTACTCATCTGACTTTGGCTGTTGGGATTTCAGAGACTACTTGTACTCCAACTGAAAGAATCAGCAGAAGGCTGGAATGGAAAAAGCAGCTCTTTCCATCCGTTGATGGAATGTTCTTCAATTTGACAAAATCATGAAAATCTGAGTTACATCTTTGTAACTAGAATTGGTAGAGAGGAAGAAAAAGGGGGTCAGGAAAGTCATACAACTGTTTTGACTTAATTTCTTGCCTGTTTTTCTTGATATGCATCCCAATGGTTCTTTTCGTGGTTCTAATATCCTAACAGAGACTCTAGGAAAAAACAAAGGGAGCAGACAGGGGATAACAGTAAAGGGATGTCAAAGAACAGGAGAAAGAAAAGTAGTTGCCCTCACCACCCAGTGCAGTCTCAAAATATGAAAGGCTTCAAAAGGGGACAAATCTCAGACACCATTTGCAGATGTATTCACCTTCAGCAGTGAATCATTAAATACATTCTGAAAAGTTTTTAGTAGCTTGTCACAAAAATATGCAATGGAATGGATGAACCATCACACCCAGGACTGGCTGCCGACACCTCAAAATGAATTCAGCCATAACTGATCAGTGCTACAGGAGAGCATCTCACGAGAACCTTCTTATTTTAGCTATTAATGCAATACATACATATGCTATGAAGCTGAATGTAGCAGCACTTAGAGAACGTCTCTGTATATTACAGACATTCAGCCTTTAAATCCTGAGTTCACATCCCTAAGAAAGAGAAGCATCAGACTAAAACGACTTACGTTTCAACTGGCATGCAAACTAGCTTAAAACTTGTCATTTGGCATCTTGTAAGAAGGATGCAATTTCTGACAGAGAATTAAATTCCTGGATAGAAAAGGCACCACTCTACAGCGGGTTTAGTCTGAGCTCTGTTTAGAGCTACATAATTATAAACTAAGTAACTACATCCAAACACGTCAAATACACATAAAAAGAATGTCACAACACCAGAAAATAAACAATGTGTTCACGTGGCAGCGCTACAAACACTTGGGCAGAACTCAGTGGAACGCTTTTTGAGGCAGGACCGCTGCTGGTGCAGAGAGCTGTGTTTCTGCCATGGAGGCCTTAGCAAGCAGGAGCTGTCCTTCACCTGGGGCCCCCCAGAGCTGCAGGACGGGGCTCAGCACCAAGGGAGCTGTGAGCGATGCACAGCCACAGCACTGCCTGTGCTCCTGCGCTCCCCGGCCTGCTCACAGCGTGGAGCACAGCGACAGGGACGTTCTTGAGGAGGACACACCAGCTACCTCCCCATTTACAGGGGTACAGGCTCTGAGGAAGTGGTTTTTGGCAGTATTTTGCTGTTAAGTAACTGAAGTCCACTCGGATCCACTTGTTTCAAGCTCATGCTAAAGTTATGCACATCGTAGCAGACTGTAACGCTGCACAGTGCCTGTAACACCCAAACACTGCTTTCGGCCTGTAGCACAGGTGTTATGAGCAAGTGCCAAGACAGCTTTTTTGCCTTTGGGATACAAGAGAAATGTTTTCATTTCTTAAAAGGGCACGATCCTAACAATCTTCGTGTCCGGTATTACCCTCGTTAGGCACTTCTAATTAGCAGGCTGCTAACCAGGAAGAAGTTGTCCCACCGCTGCTCCGTGCAGCGGACACCCTGCGAACCCCACGCAGCAGCCGCGGGCAGCAGTGCTCCTCCCGCCGGCATCGCCCGACCCCAGCGAACGGGGGGCACCGCCCACGCACCCCAGGCCGAGGCCGCCCTCCCGGGCCTCACCCGGCTCTCCCCCGCCGCGCAGCTCCGCGGCCATGTCGTCACTCGGAAGCTTCGCCGCCTTCAAGCTCCGCCGAAGCCCCAGGAAAGGGCGGGTGGCCTCGGCCGCCCGCCATCGCGGCTGGGTGAGCCCCGCTCCAACGGCCGCACGCGGAGCGAGAACGGCTTCACGGCGGACACCGCCGTTCCCCGTAGCGACCGGCGCCGGTCACGTGGGCACGGGGGGGCCGCGTGCGGGAAGAGGGCGGCGCGAGCCCGCGGAGCGCGCAGAGCGGGGCCAGGCGGGACTCCGCGCGGGCGGCGGAGGCGCTGAGGTGCGGGCTGCGCTGCTGCGGTTCTTCGTCCTCCGGAGCCGGGTGGGTGTCCGGCGGCGTAGGGCGATCGCTGTTAACACTCCTCCGGGGAAGGGCGGGTTAAGGGCAGGCGGTTACACGTTCAGCTCCCCAGGAAATGCCGGCGGTGGCTGCAGCCGTGAGGGGGAACGGAAGGCAGCGCCCCGCTGGAGCTCTGCTCGAGCAATGGGATCGCGGCTGCAGCAGAAGCTGCCGTCTTCTGCGGCTTCCCGCTGCCCTGTCCCGGTGGCACAACTAAGAAAAGCTGCGGCGTAGCTGCTTCCTGGTCGTTGTAGCCCTAGGTCGGGTTTAGTGGGAGGTGTGAAGGCTGTGACTGGGGAACTCTTGCCTCCTCTGCTGCTTCGGTCAAGCCATGCCTTTAGACAAAAAGCAAAAAACTGACAGCTATTTCACTGTTTTCCTTATTTATTTATTTTGAAATTACGTGGTCTTATCTTCAGGAATAACATTTCTTTGTAAGAATGACTGATATACGCAAAATGTTAATTTCTGCACGTGGTACTTGGTTGCTACAGGAGTTAAATGTTTCCAGAAAGCCGTCCATCTCCCGTAGGTACGGACAGCAAGGTGCCCACTCGCTTGTGTCTAACCTTCCTCTGGACGCTGTGCTTAGAGCAGTGTTTGAAGGAGTTTAGCAGCTGCTTTTGTTGCGTTCCTTTTTACCGTCTTGAAAGTCTTTTCTGAGGAGACCTTTCAGGTGGTGTGCGCCTGGAGAAGCCTCACGTTCCTTGCTTCGGCCGGGAAGTGTGCCGGCTGCGTGGGATGTTCTTCGTCTTCCATGTAATACACCCTGGATGTATTTCTTCAAATTTTCTGTAATCTTTGTCACGCTTTGCACATCACCATCTCTGTTTTTATGAGTATGTCTATTTATCTGATCTTTCTTGCTGTTTTGCCAACTTGAACTTAAAGGAGATCTGCTCAGCATGAGCATCATGATGGAAGCTGGCTCATGTGACCGTTGCAGATTGTGTCAGACACAAGGAACATGTGAACAGGGCTGGGGCAACCAGGGAAGTGTGACGCATGTGGTTTCATTCTGTGGTGTAACCTCTTGATAACACCTACAGAATATGGTAATTTATTATCTTTCTGTGAGTCTCGAGAAAATGAATATCTGGGTAGAGATGAAATGACCCAAATCAGTGTTCGCCACTGAAGAAAGAAAGAAGTGACAGCGTGGCCGCAGAGCCAGCAGCTGTCTGGTCATAGGGCCCATCAGCGTGTGCGTAATTCTCAGTCGGGCTGTGTACTGCCAGTTCCCTTGTATGTCTAGGAGGTGTGTGGGGGAACAAGTCAGGGATCACTCCTGTGTAAATGGAACAGAGCTCTGAGTAATGAGGAGGGAAAGGACAAGGGACCATAAACTCATTGGAAACTGTGCTCCACTGATTCTTTTGCTTATTAAATAGATTGCCTCGTGCTGTTGTTTCTAAGTAACAACAGATGCTGTTTCTGTTGAACAAGATGTGCTTGCGGTTTTCCTTGAAATCCTTTAGTTCAGCTGGCTTACAATGACCACCAAGCAAAACTTCAGAGAATTTTTTTCTTATTTTGCATCTCAGATTCACTGGAGATTTTAGTCAATTTTTCTCATATTACAAAGTCATCTAGCAGCATGCAGTGGTGACTGCTTTGTTTATTTGTTCTCTTGATAAATATTTGATGGTTTTGGAAGGTGTTTAGGTTGGCAGTGCAATACATTAAGCTTGGCAAAACTTCTAAAAGTGATTTGTAACCATGGAAGTCTAAAAGCCTATGAAAAGCATTCATGTCACTGCTTTATAAAGCTGAACTATTTCAGCTCTTCTGTTATCTAAAAACACGTTTTGATGGTTGAGTTTGTGTGAAAGTGTGGTAGGCAAAAGTGAACCTTACAGCGGAGGGATTTGCCATAAAGCAGCTGGCACTGTAAATTAAATCAGTGTTAAAAATGTTTTATTTATTGCCAACTTCAAGTTCTGGCAGTCGTTATCCAGGCTGATGTTGAAAAGTATTTTATAGTAACAGATGTAGCTGTCTTGTTACTGACAAAATGACTGATAAGGCTTTGTTACTTTTTCCTGTAACTTGTTCCTATGGAGGTAAGGAATCATGCACAGTACTGTAACAAGTGGTTCTCACTTTTAGAATGATATGCCTGGGATTATGGAAGTATTACTGGGTGGGTGTAAGTGCAGCCCCACCCCAGGTCTACCCCTGAAGCCTGCTGTCATGGACCTGACCAGCACAAAGGAAGGTGTGTGCACATGCAGTCAGAATGGAGAATGAGTAGGACTCGGCTTCTGTAAGCTGTCTGTAGCAGGATGCTGTGCTGATTGCATAACAGCAGGGCTGCTGGCAAGAGCTCTGGTCATAGAGACTCTAAGTTACAGAGCTGACATGTGGAAGTTGCATTTGTTGTACAAGAGGCAAATGCCATTAGGGAGGTAACAGGGATTTGTCTCACTATCTTAATGTTGTTCGGGCCTTGACCTAATACTATGCAGCCCTTGACTTTTAGCCACCTGGATGCTTTCCTGTGCGTCCTGCTGTAGGGAACCTGCTTTAGCAGGGGAGTTGGACTTGATGAGCTCCAGAGGTCCCTTCCAACCCCTATGGTTCTGTGATTCTGTGAAATAATGACTTTAAAAGAGTGACTTGTTCAGATGACCATCTTTCTTCATTAGTAAATACGACTGAGAATAATCAATTTTCTCTTTTTGATTCTGTCTGGGATTTTTATGCCTAATGCAGACTTTAATGCAGACTTTAATGCAGACTTTAATGCAGACTTTAATGCAGACTTTAATGCAGACTTTAATGCAGACTTTAATGCAGACTTTAATGCAGACTTTAATGCAGACTTTAATGCAGACTTCTCAGCTGCTTAGCTGGCACTTTTTTTCTTAGCCTAGCAGCCACTTTAGTTGGTGTTGAAATGGTATCTGGGCTCTTTGATGGAAACCTTCTCATTTATCCTTTCTCGTTTATCTTACGCAGAATATTAAGATGGAATTTACAATTGAACACACATGGGATGGTTTACCTGTGAGCCATGACCCGATAACAATTGGGCTGAAGTCATATGACGCAGGACTGCTGCTGCAAGTCAGTGCTCCCTTCTTTAATGATCCTCCAGCACCACTTGGAGAGCCAGGGAAACCCTTTAGAAAACTATGGGACTATGAAGGTAAGTGTAGCTGTTCTGCTGCAAGTACCTGATTGGTGTAGGCACTGATGTTCATCTGTGTTTAATGTGCCTGATCTTTATTTAAGTTTCTCTGATTATTTTCTAATACTGATCACCACTAAAAGTGGTGGATGTATGACATCTGTTTTTTGTTTGTTTTAAGTTGTAGAAGCATTTTTCTTGAATGACAGGACTGAACAGTATTTAGAAGTTGAACTTTGTCCGTAAGTACAGCTTGCTTATAAAGTCATGAATGATAATTTGCATTTCTAGTTCTAATGCTTATAAAATGTATGCACAAGGAAAGCTGTGGGTACAGAAATGGCTTCAATAAGGAGGATGTACACATTTATGGCAGATAAATACACTGATAACCTGGCGTCGTGTTATGAAAATTGTGGCTCTGATTTTTGACAGTCATGGACAACACTTACTGTTGCTGCTTTCTGGCAGAAGGAGAGCATGGAAAGTAAGTGGTCACGTGCATTCATAATGTACAGAAACTAATTGTTTTTAGGTACCTGTTGCTTGATTAGAAGATAAATAGCTTTTTTTTACTGCCTTTAACAGGAAGAACTTCCCTTAGAATTTGAGGTGACCAGAATGGAAACAAAATGGAAGGGTAGAGCTCATCTTCCTTGGAATTATTTCCCACCATGCACTAACAAGTTTAATGCGTTTGCAATTCATGGCTCAGGAGAACAGAGAAAATATGAAGCACTTTATCCTGTGCCTCGACACAAACTTCAGGAAGGACAGAAACCAGATTTGTAAGCATAAAATTAGTTCTTCTGTAATATACTTGCACTTTTATTGGAGCACTTGTAGAAGAAAGCCAATATGGTTTTCAGACTGAGCACCACTTGTATTTTAATTATACTGTTTAGCCCCAGATCCACTGTACTTTGTGGAAAGAACTACCAGATAGCTGTAATTAATGCTTGATTTCTACATTCTCCCCTAGGTGCATAGCAAATGATGCATTCAACATCATTTGCATCTGTTATCATCTTCCTTAGCTAACTCATAGATGGCTTATTCTACTTTTTCCTTGCCTAACGCGCCTCCTGAAATGCAATTTAGTGTTAATTGTAACAGAGTCATCTCCAGTGAATCTCTTTCGCTTCTCTTCTACTTTTCTAAACAACCTCACCTTACAGATGGCTTCAGGTTATAGAAAAAATTCGAAAAGACAGACAAAATAGAGAAGTATAATGAAAGGATACTCAGGATCAATAGAAAAACTAGAGTATGTTGATATTTATATTGTGCTGAGGCTGAAACAACTTGATGCAGGCTGCTACTTATGGACAGTTTGTGTAAATGAACTAGCTCTAGAGGACTGCTATAATTCTTACGCAAACTTGTTGCTTAGTGTAAAGTGATAGCTAAGTAAACTGGAGAACGCCTGTAATATTTTTCAGGAAGGGATTCTTTTTGAGAATACATCTTCATAATAATTCTGACTTTCTCAGACATTCGTAGCAGATGTATTCATGTGAAGAGTTTGCTTCTTGCTGCTTTCGTTGCTCTTAGTTCATCTTCACATGTTGGATTGACACTTCCTATTTATTTAGAGAATTTTGTTTACTAACTTAAATGATTAATGGTGTCAGATGTTCTATTTAATGTTTGGCAGCTGTTTAATGTAAGTGTTGGTTAGAAATTAGCCTGGCTTAATTGTTTATGGTAGTGTAAAGGAGAGATTCTTAACAAGAGCCAATGTATAAAAGCAAATGAGATGCAGTCTTACTGGAAAAAAAGTACTTACTATCTTAATTATCCTGTTCTGTCTTTCTCGTTTCTGTAAGGAGAGGATGCCCCTGTGATATGACTTTTTAATTGGTCAAAAGCTGTAAATGATATTTGTCTGGAGTGCAGATGTTATAAAGCAGGATATCATTTTGGTTTTGCTCTGATTGCAGTTTCAGGCAACGTAAGTTGAAAGTTTAAAGATGAGCACTTTCACTTCACTTTATGCTGTGGTACTTGTTTGTAGCTGAGGATTTTGTACAAGGTTTTCAGAAACACTGCTTACAGTCCTAGAAAGCATGAAAAAAAGATTAGTTAAACCTGTTGAGAATGTTCTAAGACATGTGCTATGAAACTTATACTTTTTTTTTTACCCTCTATCTACAGTCATCACCTGGAATGTTTCAAAGAATTGAACCTGAAAGAACTAACAGGAGAAGATTGGAAGCAGCCTGAATCAGAAATGTGGAAGTCTCACACTAACTAGCAGCATGGATTGAGGCGTACATTTTTGATAGCATTAAGTTTGGATGAAGCTGTGTGAAAACAAGGTCTTCATTTTGAGCTGAGTTTGTAAATATAAGATTAGTAAAGCTTTTCTTGTCACCAAAAGTATTGCTCAATCTTAAAATCAACAGTAAAGTATCTGGGCCAGTTAATTCTGAATGTGAGGCGTGCAACTGCTTGTGTTTCAGTTCATCTGGGTATGGAGCTTTTAATCTGTGCAGCACAGATGAATTTGCCCTTTCAATAAAGAGAAAGTTGTGCTAAAATTATGGTTGTGTTTCCATGAGAGCTCAAAGACTGACAAGGCAAGTATCTGGCTTGGAATCTGTTTCCTGCAGTTGCTGCATTTCTGCTGTATTTTCACTGTGTCGTGTTTTTCTTGACTGGTGAATGTGAATCTTCTGTGCCTAAGTTTTTTGTTGCAGTCAGGAGAAAGAATGCCTCCTTTGGGAACAGAAGAGAACATACCTGTCTGGCTTTTTGTAACCCAGTACTCAACACTGCAAGATGTTATGGTGGTACAACTCTAACCAGCCCGGTTGCTATACTTAGAATTTGCACTTGCACATTGCTGAAGGGGAAACTCTCTCTGTTTCTCTCTGAATTTTTCAAATTCAATGTGGAATTTCTAGTGATAGTTATGTACAGAGGTTAGTCTTACAAAGGGTTTTATGCCCTCCAGGCAAAGCTTCTGAGGTAAGGAATGTTTTGTAAGACCTCAACACGTTTGTATGCCTACAAAAGCTTGCCCTTTTCACGTCACCTTAAGGATTCAGCTCAGATATATTTGAGAAAATTCAGACTAACAAATATTGTTTACTTGCCACTTAACCCTGAGGTGTACAAATGAGTCACAGGTACCTACTTTTCTCCTTATTGCCATGAATATTTTAACAGCACTGAGTACTGTTGGATTGCAAGATCTAATCTGTGAACTATCCTAGAATTTACAGTTCTTCCTTTCTTGTCTAGTATAGTAGGTGTTTCTTGGAAAATGGGAAACTTTCCCACTAACTGGATCCTACATCTTAAAAGTAGGTGACTTTAAAAACAAAGTTCTCTTTGGTTAAGAATGAGGATTCACATGAGGGCGTAGTTTCAGTCCTTCATTGGAAAGAGGACTCCCTGCATCCCATTGAAGTGTCATCATCACAAGATGAAAGCTGGTCATATCCTTTGGGAGAGGAGGATTGTTCTGGGAGTCAGAGAATATGGTTGAAAGGTTATCTTTCAGAAGTTTTTCCATGAGATGTGTTGTCTCATCCATTTGTGGAGCTTTTTCTGAACAGTTTAGAATCCTGCAAGTTCCTGGAAGAAACTATTGTTCATGTAGTCTAACATCCTACTCAAAGCAGGGCTGTCATTGAAGGCGGTTTGCTCAGGGATGAGTTGTGATTAACTCCATAGATGGAGATTCTGCAAAGAGGCTCTGGATAGCCTTTTTCAAATACTCAGCTAGCTATATAATGAAAACTTACAGGTGTTTTCCATTTTGCAACTTGTGTCCATTGCCTTTTGTCTGCTATGCATCTCCAAGAAGAGCTGCCCTTTCTTCTCAATAACTAATAATTAGTTAAATGAAGCTAATAGCTTCCCACTGGCTTCTTCAATTGATGTTGTTCTCAGTTTGCCTTTTGTGAATCTCATTAGTAAACACCTTCCCCTAAGATAATACTGAGAAACAGAACTGTTTGGGTTATAAACCAAAAGCAGCAGTGTTTCCAAGCTTTTCATCATGAGCTAATAAATGGTTCTAAAAATTCTGTGTCTAGCTTTACATGCTGAAGTGCCTGTAAAGTTCAGCACAAGACAGCAGTCCCATGTCTATACAAGACATCGCAGTAAGGATATCAGTGAAAGGATTCTGTTCTTTTCTGAGCATGTATGCAGTAATAGCCATCGTGTGGTCCTGTTATCTGTTGTGTTTTTAACTCTACCGAGATATTTTGCTTGAAGAAAAGAAGATGGGTATATCCTGTCTTTATGGAGAACATTTGTGATCAGTGTCTGTGAATTGGAATGTTACTTCAGAGTTTTTTTGTTTGGCTTTTGATTCCCTCTTTGTAATTTCATTTTTATAAAATTGTACTTTAAAATTTAGGGATATTAAGCTTTTTCAGATGCAGATTTTGCTACTTTAGCGTACTCCACTGTACTCAACTATCCAAGTCTTTCTGCTTATTTAATTAGATGCTATAGATTCCTTGCTATGAAGTGCCATCTGTTGAAAATTAGAAGTATTGTACATTCAATTGTTTGGCTTCTTTTCTATCTTCAGCTAATGTACAGTGTTCTAAAGAATGGCATTTGGGACTGAAATACTGAATAATCCCATAAATGTTGATTAAAAACATATTTGAGATGTTTCCATCTAAAAGCTGCTTTTGCAAGTTCAAAAGCAAAAAAAAACATTCAATGTACTTTTAATATTGATTCAGGACTAGCTTACTGCTTTTTATCAGAAAGTTTGTTTTCTTATGATGAATGATGTTCTGTATATAAGAGACAATAAAATTATTCAGTGGCTTCATTTCATTCATTCCCACTTCTGACTGCTTCAGATTTGACTTCAGATGCAAGTATTGGATTGTAAATTTTGAGGGGAGTAGATAATTTTCTCTAAATAATTCAAAGTAAAGTAAGTCTCTGCATTACAAAATGAAATGCTAGCAGGCTCTGAAAATGGAAATGATCATACAGACTTTATTTAAGGCAGATGCCACACTGCTGTCAGGTGGTTCACTTGTATGTTTCTAAGTTTTAAGAGTCTGTTTGAACTGTAAATGCTGCTCTTCATCAAGCTTTCGTATGGGTTAATGGAGTGCAGAGTCAAACCTGTGTGCTGACCTATTTCTAAAGATTTAAAGTTAGATTTATCCCTTAGTAGAAACTTACTGGAGGAGAGCATCTCAACGTGAGTCATGTGTTAGATGTAAGCTCAGTGTCTTTGTATGCTGTGTAAATGTGTAGCAATTAATGGCTCATCAGTGGGTCATACAGTATTTGCCAGCATAATTTACATCTCCCAGGACTTTGCAGGGATGGGCATCAGTGTTCATTGAGATGGCTACCTAATTCATTGCTTTCTTCCATTCTGCTCTTCTACACAGGCCTTGTTTTACACTGGAGTCCAATTCTTGCCTGCCTTTCCTAAACCTTCTCTGTTTGTTTTGTTGGCATGCAAAGATGAGGGAAAGACTAAACAAACTGCTCTGCAAAAGTTTAATTATTTAAGTATCTAATCATTAATCCTGGTCTAAAAGTGAAGATTCAACTTGATCCATCTTAGTGTATCTATACATGCATACTTAGAGAGGCATTCAGCATTGTGGTGTTTCTGTACATTGAATTCCTATCAGGAATCTGATACATACAGGAAAATTCTAAATTGTCACACTGGATATGCTGTATGCAGAATATCACTTTGTTAAAATACAGAGATGCATGACAGGAAGTATAGATCATGCAAGTTACTCTGTCCACAAACCCATCTCACTCCGAAATGGATTTAAACACTTCAACAGTGTGAGCGCTTCTGAACCATCACTGTTTCTAAAAAGAAATTGATCTGTCTGACAAATATTTCCTATGGGTAATATTTGGCTTTGTGCTGTTTATACCTGTGACATACTGAATCTAAGATGCAGGAATTTTATTACTTTGGAAAGGGGCTATACCCACTGGGTTCACGGTACTTGATTTATTTTTTTTAGGTCTGCAAAGGCTTTAAATAAACTTTCAAAATATAACAGTTTCACCTGTGAAAACAATATGACACTGACAATTTTCAAATACTTTAAAAAACAACCCGATTGTAGATCTCCTCTTTTCTGGGCTTAGTCTGTAGAATTGCTAGAATTGTCTTAACCGTAGAATTGCTTCTTATCTTACTTTGTTGTTGAAGTATTGAGTAGCTGAACTGTTGATCATGGCATGAACTGACGATTGAGCATGTGATGGAGGGGTATGGCTGGTCCCCGGGAGCGTTGGGAGATTATGTGCACCTGTGCTCTGGAAGGGGTGGACCTGGGGTGGGGTTGCCCCAGGGGAAGATAAGGGCTGGCCAGCCAGAAATCAGACAGCTCTGAAACCAGAAAGAAGCTCCGAAGAGTTCAGAAAGCTGAAGTGGGAGAAGCAGCTCAAGAAGCAGCAGTACCTTGGGAAAGAGGAAAAGAAAGAACTGAAATGCAAAGCAAGTCTTGGAATAAGAAATACATCTAAGTTTCTAGTCAAGCTGTTCAATGCTGTAGTTGAAGTGTGCCAATGCTTAAGGTCCTCGTTCACTACAGGGATCTGTTGCTTCAGTTCTGAAAACCTAAAATACATGCTGCAAGTCTAGAAAGCAGCTGGGCATAAGTGATGCACCCTGTGATCTATTCAAAGCCTCTTGTACAGTAGTACTTCTGTTTCTTTGAAATTACAAATCTTTTTTCCTTTTTTTTCTTTTTTTTGGTATTTGATTTTCAATAGCTCATGTCTCTGGAAATTATCAAACCACTTAATGAGTTTTTTAATTTTGAGAATGCATAGTGCTGGGTTCTGTTATTTCTCTTGGTAGCATATAATTTTTTTATGTTTGTATTGTTAATTCATTGCTTGAGAATGCTATTACCTGAATAGTTCTAGAGAACTAATTGCGCATGGAAGTGTTGCATGCTGTAATACTGCTATTATTTGCAATACATGCTATGTTATATTACATGCTAATAATACTACTCCTTCTACGCTGTGGCTCCCCAAAGGCCAGTGAAATCACACAGGATGTCCTAGTAGCTCTGAACTAGGCAGCGTGATTCTAAACGAATAGGCCAACTCCTGAAAGTTGTTTTCATGAGAGACCTGTCAGAAAACCCTGTGGGGGGAAACTGCTGGCAGCTGCTGATGCCTGGGAAATGAGTTGTATGATATTATAACAGTAAAAAGAGCCCAAGGAGGAGAACATTTTGATAAGGATAGGGAAGTAAACAGTCCATGGGAATTCTGAGGAACTGGAGGTAGGAATTGTGCCCAGTTTTCAATATGTTTTGCCGTGATTCTGACTCTAATTCTTCTCTTGGGAAGAGAATTGGACTGATTGGGTAGGTGTTTGTAGCTTGTCTGCTGTTATCTAAAGCTACTTGCATTTCTTTACTTGAATATTCTTTTGAAGCGATACCTTTCAAGTTATCATGTGAGTATTAAACATTATATTATTAATTGTAGTGACTTGTTAGTTTGTAATGCTTTGAAAACTAAGTAAAATCACATCTAAGACATCTCTGGTACTGCTTCTACTTATGCATAATGGTATGACACTGATACAACCCATCTGACTTAAACGAAATAATACTTCCTTTGCAGTGTTAATACTGCAGGATTTAATCAGCCTGTATTTCTAAATCTAACCCTCAAGTTAGGAACATGTATTTTTTGGTTTGTTGGATTATTTTCTTGAGCAATAGGTTTTTCTTCCTTGTGTGCATTTATAACTAGTATTGCTAAACGAGTAACGCTGTACTACAGGTCTTATAGCACTGTCACTGTGATTAAGGAAACTTAAAAACATAGAATGGTAGAGTGGTTCAGGCTGGAAGGGACCTCAGGGATCATCTTGTTCCAGCCCCTCTGCCATGGGCAAGGGAGGTGAATCTAGGTGAATTGCTATTTATGGCATACTAGTATGCAGCATTGATCTGTAACAATAACTGTTATTAAAATATTGGCAAGAATGGTATTTATGGTATTTGTCACAGGTAAAGCTATCAGATGTGATAAGCTGTTTTGCTGTGGTAACCTAAGCAGTGTAAAAGTAGCAAAATGGTAGAAATCTTGGAAGAAAAACTAAGAATGTCTACATACTGCTGATTGTGCTTGTCATATCAGGCTTATAAGATGCTGGGTAATTATCTACTTCTCCTAATCACAGAAGAGTTGCTTTACTTCTTATACATGTAGTAATTTTCTATTACGCTTTCAATTAGTTAAGTCTTAATAGCAACCATTTTAAAAAAAAAAAGGCAACCAAAACCAAACTTCAAGGCATGTTTTCAGTGCTTTGTGTTCTTGAAGCTTGGGGAAATAGTTTCTCCGTTCCTCTTCTTCTGTGTAGAAGCTCTTGCACAAGGGATAACAGATTTGAGTTTCCCCAAGTTTAATGTCAGAGTTAGCTGAATGCTGAAAGACTTGTCTTTGCTTCCGAAACTTCACTTCTGGTTTATTCTGTTTTCTAATACACTGCGTTCTGTTGTGAGAATGCTGATCCTAAAGCAGAATATGAGCTCAAAAGCACTGTAATTTAAAGTTACTGTCGAGATAATGGGTATATTTCTGTCGTGTACATAGTGTTCAAGACTAATATGGTTGGTTGTTGTTTTCTTTTTCCTACCCGCTATGGTAAGGTAACTCAGCAGAAATTTTTAATTAGCTCTTATGTTTTATTCCAACAATGCTTTTGGCTGTAGGGCAGTAGAAATAATTTGTTTTACTGGCTTATACTATCCATGGCATTAGATTTACAGAATATAATGAAATGCTGAGCTGTCTCTCTATAAAGTTTCTTTATTATTCTCCCACATCTTAGTAAATGCTTGAGCAACTGAGTCCAAATGCAGAATTGGATGATTACAGTCAATCTCTTATTTGGGAACTGATCAGACAGGGTGACCTGGCAAACAAAAGTACTGAGCTTGATGAGTGAAAGATATGCCAGTAAAGGGAACTTCAGCTTGTTTCAGTAATTTTATCTTGTAAGTGCATTTCTGAACTCCTTGCAATAGTGTGTGTAACACTTGTGAACTTAAACTTGAAGATCAGAATTCTGAATGACTTAGCCCTTCTTGTCATGTCAGCTGTCTTAGTTTCTAACAGAAGTGACTTCTCTCACAGTGTCTGGTATGAAGCTATGTTTTGTTTCCAGAAGAGAAACAAAACTGATAACACCTGGCAGTGTTGAACGGAGCCAAGGACATATTTTGTTCCTCAGTGAAGCAGTTAGAAGGCATAAGGAGCCGGGAACTGCGAGGGGACAGGACCAGGGCAGCTGACCCAAACTGACCAAAGGGATATTCCATACCATATGACATCATGTAATATAAGGAAGGGAAGTGAGCTGGGAGGGGCTGTTTTGCTTGGGGATTGGCTGAGCATCGGTCGCGGTCAGTGAGCGATTGCTTTGTACAATCACTTGTTTTGTATATAATTATCATTACTGTTATTGTACTCTATTTTCCTTTTTCTGTTAGTAAATGGTTTTTATCTCAACCCACCAGTTCTACCTTATTTCTCGACTCTCTCCCACATCCCAGCTGGGAGGAGAGGGGGGTGAGCGAACGGCTGTGTGGGGTTTCCCGGCCTGCCGGCTGAAACCAGGACATCAGCAAATCTATGAAGATTCACAGTTCTTGGTGAAGAGTTTCCAGAGTTGGCATCTGGAAACATCTTAAGACAGCACACCCAAAGACCTTGTTTTTTATGCTTCTTGCCACTAGGTGGAAGAAGAAGGTTATCAAAGCTATGTCTTGGTGCTGTGAGACCAGTTAACCAGATCCACTCCTTGACTTCTTGAACAACACAGTGCCTGATTTGCTGCAAATAAAATTTGATATTGTTCCTTCACACTATCCAAGCCATTTCTAAAGTGGATTTCATTGCATGTAATTACAGTGCATTTATAATGGTACTGTTGAAACTGGATTGTTAACCTGCATTTCTTTTACTGATGATTCCTTCCTTTTGCTTTCAGTGAGTGCTTTAGTTTACTGTTTTGTCTCTGAACAGTGCTTTGGCAAGAATACTGGAAACTGCTTTAAGCCTGATTACAGAACCCTTATTTACACTGGTTGTATAAACAGATACACACATGCTCACACAAATAGTCCCAGTGAGATCAATGCAAGTGTTAATAAAGTAAATCACAATTGCTCTTCTTTTCCATTTACTTTTCGACCCATTTAAATCAGAGTATCAGAATTATCAAGAGAATTCAGTTCTAGAAGCTAGTTCTATATTAGCATAATGCTTGGCACTGCTTTTTTTCTTTCCTGTGGTCCAAAGCAAGCAAAAACCTTAGCTGCAGGGTCTATGGGAGGGTTTTAAGTGATGATTCAGGAGGCTGCTTGCATCTGTACTTGCTATGAACATACCAAAATACGTTCATGATTTATTTTGGGAAATGGTACAGAATACCACTGAGTATGTAAATATCCTCTGCCACTTATGTAGCATATTTGCAAATATATTCTTGCAGATCTGGCAAACAAAAAACTGAAATGTGTTAAAACAGTACAAAAAGGAATTCTAAATTACTATGCCTTCACTGCTGCTTTAAAACCACCCTAGCTAGACTACTGCAGTGTCTTTCATGGAATACGCAACGTAATCTTAAGGGAAGAAGGAATTTTCTGATGCAACCTTTTCAAAATACAGAACTGCCCTCTGCAGAACACATTTTTATCCAGTTTAATCTTGTCTTTCATTTCACGAGTTCCTTCTTGAACTCAGTCATGGCAGGCAATGAAGTTTATTTCTTGGTGTCATGGAATTACTCATCCCTTTAATTCTAGGCAATGTAATTGGTTTACTTCCTTCTTACTGCTGAGATTGCTTCCATCAGCAAATTAAGTACTTTTGAAACTGGTGCTTTTTGTCAGTGCTTTATAGCTTATACAAGTCATGGTGTTTATATTTGATTGTGAGAAAGAAGTAGTTCATGATATCAGAAGAAAAAAATGTGGGTTGTTGCCTTTTTTTTTTTTTTTTTTATTGTTAGCATGAAATGTCAAGGCTTGGTGAGAGGTCATATTGCTGTCAGGAGGACTTTTGTAATCTCTGTGTGGCAGCTTTTCAGAAACTATTCTGCATGTCCTCAGAAGTTTTTTGCAGCGTGACATGAATTCTCTGAGATTTTGCTAGGTTTGGGAATCCACCATTGGCAAGTAGAATTAGCCAGCTTTGACTTGCTCCAGGCTGAATAGGCTTTCTGCCTCCCAGTGACTGATTGTGATAAGGGATATTTTTGAATACTACTCCATGGAAGAGTTGAAGTTCTTTCTTCTCTCCCCATGCAGCAGTGAGCCTCCGAGCCTCCGGGACTGTGGCTGGAAGGCAGCAAAATAGGGCCAGTGAAAGTACGATAGGATAAAGTATGTAAGTACAGGAAATGTAGCATTGTGTGTTTACATGCACTTCTGGTTCTTCTATGCCAAAAGGATGCATTAGCATAGGAAAAGGTTCACAAAAGTGCTAGAAGGGTAGTCAAAGAGATGAGACAGCCCTTTTAAGAGAACCTGCTGGTTAGGGTAAGGTGGACTTCAGCCTGGAAAGAGGTGGTTTGAGGATGTGGTAGAGGGCAAATTACTATACAAATTGCTGTATAGTTTAGATGAATGTCAGTTGTGTGTAGTTGGGTGAGGGTTGACTTCTGCTATGAAGATGGACCATCTATGAAGCTAGTGAGCGTCATACTCAGTAGAGAAATGTGATGCTTTTCATAATAAATTGCCAGAAGTGATGTATGAGAATTTCCTGTTGGTTTGGTGGGAGGTAGGCGGAAGGGGTATTTTTTTTTCTTTTTTCTTTTAAAAGAAAAAAACATTAAAAACTCAGGTTCAAGAAATTCCCTCAGCTAAAAATAATTGGAGATAAGGAATGTAGTAGGATAAGCATATTTTTTTTTTCGCTTCCTATTTTTACTCTTCCTTAGGCATCTACTTATGGATAAAAACCACTGTGCTAGATGGGCCATTGATCTGAAACACGGTAGCTATTATCTCTGGAAACCCCGACTGAAGGAATTGTTTTTTAATTCCCTGCAGTTGTTTCTCATTACTTACAAATTATCCTAGAAGTGCATGTTACAACCAGGAGACAAAGCAACTGTTCTTGCTGATGTTCTGAAAAATCTCATGCTGAACCAAGGTAACAAGAAATAGAAGAAAAAAAACTGCCAAATTTTAGGAAATTGGGAAGGTCAGTCTTAACAGTTGTGGGATAGGAGTGACCCATGAAATGAAGAGGGGATAGGGACACTGAGTGTGGGACATGGATATGAAGGAAGGCTGTTTCTGGGAAAAAGATACAAAAGGTAATGGCAACTGGACAAGAAAACAGAAGAGGTTGGCTAGGGAGACATGTCTGAAGAACTAAGGGGAAGTGGAGAAGAGTAGGCTTGGCTTGGTGAAAAGTCTAGAAGTCGAGAGTCAAATTTTGAAGTGAGGGAAAGGAAATGATGATAAGAACGAGGTATAGGGGTGGAGGAATGGGTAACCTCTGCAGGAAATTCTTCTCCAATCCGTAAACAGTTTCAATGCAACAAAAGCCAAGTGCTGAGGTTGTATTTGTAGTGTGGTGGACTGTGAAGAAGATAATAGCCTCTCATTCCTATCTCTTTTAACCTATACAGGAGATTTTAACCTAATGAAAAGAACAAGTAGAGTAGTAGAGGTGGAATGTGGGGTGAGGTAGTCTTGCATCTAAGGCATGCCATGAAAGGATTTGTGTTCATTTTCCTTCACACAAAATGGCAGTCTTCAGTTGTTATATACAGTTTTTACACGTTCCTTACCGTAAGCTGCTGCAAGAACTATTCTATGACATCTTTTTAATAAGATTTCCAAGCTATGAATCACTTACCTAGTATCTTTGTAGGCTTTACTTAATTCATCTTTTAAGAAAGAGAAATATCATGGCATAATTATTTTGTAAATCATCAAAAGGTAATTATAAATTTGTGTTCATAGTGTCTACCAAGAGATGTGTATTCTGATGTTTCATACAGTATAGTCTGTACTTTACCTCCTGACCCCACAAACAAACAAACAAAAACCCCAAACACCAAAACACTCAAAACCAAAACAACCCCACCCCCTAAAAAACCCCACTAAACAGCCAAACAAAAATCCACAAAAGAACCAAGCCCCTAAACCAAAAACTTCTCAGCTGAATGAGTGCGATAAAAGGGACTTTAACATCGAGTTGAGGGAAGAGGGCACTGTAGGGAAGGTCCTTACAGTCCTTCCTTCTTTGAAAGAAGATCTTTTTGATGTCTGTTTCCATGTGTTGCATCTCTATGTTGTCAAACTTAGTGAGATTTAGCACTCTGGATTGAACAAAATATCTGAGCTAATGGGAAGTGGAAATTCATTTTTTTTTTTTTTTTTTTTGCACCTGCTTAGTTGATTTTAATAGGGAAGTAAATTGACTGCTTTCCATCTCAGTTAATCTGTGGATTTGATGCTTGGGTGAGGCTCTCCAGACTGATTAGCAGGTTTAGTAAATGATATGGGAAATGGTAATCACATTCTGCATGTGTTAGTGTCACAGTGCCAAGACTTTCTTTTCAGCCTCATGAGTCCACGGTGCCTGAAATGCTTACAATCACGGCAGTGTTGCTTTTGAGATGTGTAATTTATCTTTTAAAATGGGGACTGTAGCACAAATTGTCACAAGCGTTGACTATTTTTCCCAGTGTAATGTTCACTGTAATGTAAAATACTGATTCCTCTTTTTTTCATGCCTTCCCCCTCCGTAGTTCTTAAATGTATTCTGAAAGAGCTGTATAGCTTCCAACAATGTCTGTTTTCCTACTGAGATCTGTTTTTCCTGATTAGCAAGACCAGAATAAAGCAGAACTCTGTGCAACTTCTCACTCTTCTTTTTACCTTGTGCATCAATATTTGTACCTCAAAACATTGGTTTAGTCATTACGGTGCCTAAATTGGATTTTGTTCAGAAAAGTTGCCTGCTGTAGTTTTAAACTTCATGACACTTATCCTATATTTTTTCTATGGAATGAAGAATTTTTAAAGAAAAAGTAGTGCTAATTGAAAAATGTAAAGATTCTTTAAACTAGTAAATATACTGCTCTTGAAATTAGGCATTTATATGTAAAAGTTAATGACTAGTTTATGAGAACTCCTCCTAATTGTCTAGTTTTGTCTACAGTGGTATTGTAACTAATTATGATCGTAAGGGCTTGATTGTTTAAAATAAATTTCAAAGATGATATAAAATGAGTTCTCCTGTTTTCAGTAGGCTAAATAATGTATAATGCTAGGCCACCTAGTGTTGCTTTTGTTTTTTTTTGGCAGCTGTGGTTCTTTTCTAACTTCTTTCTTAGTTGTAGTGTTCCTAAAGCATGCCCAGAAGAGAATTACAGGGTCTACTCTGAAAGTAATTCCTTCTGTTTTATTCTGTTGGTCCATGATATCAGAGGTGGATGTTGGTGGTATGGCAGTAGAGATTGAACCTTCCCAGCAATATTCCGTTCCATTTTCCTGCCATGGGATGGATGGCAGCAGAGGAGCGCTCTGACCTAATGGCATCTGACATGGAAGTGCGGATGGAGCAAAGGTGTGGAACTGATTTCCTCCACATGGGGAAAAACTGTACCCCTTGACTTTCATTGACAGTGAATGTTGATGGAGACCAAGCAGTGGATGTGAGTGCAGTGAGGCAGTGCGTGCTGCGTTTCAGCAGTGGTGACAGTGACAGCGGGGCACCTCCGCAGGTACAGATTTCTGTAAGTGCAGCATGCAGGCTGTTGTTCATCATTGGCAAAAATACACAGCTAATGGTGGTGACCGCGTTGATGAATAGTGTTTTGCAGCTGAGACTGTGCTCTATCAAATAGTGTTATTGTGTTCTTTTGTATCTGTTGTAGTTTCTGTGGAAATAAATAGGAGGCATTACTTTCAGAGTGACCTAAGTAATTGTGGGCAGTTGTCTGTCTCTCAGCGTCTAATTAGGACATACTAATTACAAGCTGTTGTAAAACCTAGTTTGCAGTGCATTTGTGTTCCACATTCCCTGAGTCTTCCTATCTGCATTAGAAATCACTTAAGAATCTTAGGTCTTGTTAGAAGAGTGACAGTCAGGGAGCTTGTAATTGCTGTCACACTCTGAGCTGAGTATGTCATCTGTTTCTCACAAATGGAGACAAC